>APFE030749001.1:162761-230651 GCA_000404065.3 Pinus taeda
GCCATCCTTAAACCACCGCCCTTTATACCAACATTTCATAGAGCACATTCAGCCTAGTGCTGCCATGCATTTTTGCACATTTTGTATTACAGCTCTCTTCTTGAACTCATACATAACCCTTCGGATTAAGGGGGGGAATGTTGGACACCTAATCCTCAATGGGTTAGTGTGGAAGCCGAATGGACAAAAGCAGTCCAAGGGACCTTGGGATGTGAAACCCAAGAGTCACACATTGTACTATAAATGTATATCAAGTGTTAATAAAAATTGTATTGCATGTTTTATCTTTTACATCTCTCTTGCTCCCATGTGTGTTTAACATGGTATCAGGACATCAAGATGAAGAGACATCAAGATGTGCAACAAACTTCATATCTAGTAAGAAAAATGTTAATGCAATTGTTACTACTGAATCCTTAAAAAAATATTCATTTGAAAGTTTAGGAGAAAAGCAAAAAATAAATATTACAAAGGAGATGGAAAAAAATAATCCATGTATATGATTATCCAAGGGACAACATATATTGGAAAGTCTCACTTGATCAGTGCTATTAAACAAACACTTGAAATGGACTCCCTTCTTCATAAAACCCCATTGCTTCTTTTGGCCCCTACCAGTCTTGCAACATTCAACATATTTGCGTTAACAATACACTCATCTCTTCATATACCAGTAAGGGACTTCATTGATTTACAAGGGTCATATTTGCTTACCTTACAATAGGATATGAAACATATTAAGTACACCCTTATTGATGAGATGAGTTTTATAGGGAGAATTTTTTTTACGCATAGCGATGCTCGAATTCATCAAGCTTTTCCTCATAATAAACAAGTTTCTTTGGAGGTATATCAATTATATTGGTTGGAGATTTGCGACATATACCTTCTATTATAGATAGACCTGCATGTGCATGTGAAGGTCATGCAAAAGAATTATGGAATTTATTCACAATTGTTGTAACTATTGATAAGTTATTAAGGCAATATGGACAAAACAACGATCAATTATGTTTTCGTCATGTATTAATAAATATTAAAGATGCGATTCCAACTATCGAAGACTGAAAATTACTAATGACACATACAAATTCTAATTTGGATGTTTCAACAAAACAGTGATTTAATGAGGCTATACATTTGTTTGCAACAAATGATGATGTGCAGAATCATAATAAGCATTTCTTGATGCCCCTAAATCACCCTATTGCATGTACTGTTGCTAAAAGACTAGATAACAAGCACACCATTGGAGCAGAGGCGGAAAATTTGGATAATGAGCTCCTTATTGTTGTTGGATCTAGGCTTATGCTTACTTCAAATTTATGGACTAATGCAAGATTTGTCAATGGTTCCCTTGGAGTAGTTCAAGTTATCGTGTATAATCTTGGAACACCTCCTCTTGATCCTCTAACATATATTTTAGTAAAATTTCATAATTATGTCAAAATTCCCTGGGATGATCTATCCCCTCATAATGTTCCCATTATACCTATTGAAAGGGGTCATAATATATAAATTCCATTTAGACTTGCTTGGAGATGAGCAATTCATAAGTCTTAGGGATTGACACTAGAGAAGGAAACTATTAATATTGGAAGGATACAACAATAAGGTCTTACTTTTAGAGCGATATCTTGAGTTAGATCTTTGGATGACTTTTGATTTCAACCTCCTTTTACATTTGATCGATATGAAAAGATGGAAAAGTGTGTTCGTGTGTGTAAGAGAAAAGAAGAGGAAGAGAGATTAATATTAAATACTAAGTGATTTATATGTTTTTCATTAGTTTATTCATATCACATTTGAATAAGATGATCAATGTATTTGTTTTTCAATATATTAATAATTATTTCATTTTCTTGGTTACTAAACATTGTTACGTTTATATTAGTTGTTATTATTTGTATTTCTAATCATGTAAATTTCAAAGTATGATGTACAAATCAAGATATACATAATTATGATAATATGAAAATGTGACATTGCTGCCCACAGCTGGAACCATCCTAGATCCATCTAAATTTGGATATGTCACGGACTCAGAGGAATCAAATCCCTCAAGGTGCAAACCTTTCCTTAAATTCTACACTCCAAAAAGAAGGTTTGCATGTTGAGGGATTTGATCCCTCTCGACACATGATAGATCCAAAGTTAGATGGATCTAGTTTAGTTATATACTCTCTCAAAACAATGCTTGTGTTCTTTCTGATGAGGTTTAGATGCTAAATCACACAATTCTCTAACACATTCCTGCATAAATGTCTTAAAATAGTATTTTTTTTATTAAAGATTGTTAGATTTTAATGAGTTATATTTGAAAACTCACATGATGTGTATATAAAACACCAACGAGTATGCTTGTTAAAGCTAGAATATATTAACCTAGGTGAACAAAACCTATAGATGGTTGAAAAACTTAATTTAATGGTAAAAAACAACCTGACATCATGATATGTTCACTTCCATATAGTTACAATCCTTTTCCAACATGCATCACATTAATGTTCATGCATATATGTAAGTATTTGTGTACAAACACACTTGCCTCATCTGCATCAACTTTTCCAACATGCATCACATTAATGTTCATGCAATAATTATGTGCAAACACACTTGCCTCATCCACATCACCTATTAAATACTTAGGTCCTCATTAGATTTCCGAAAATAAGAAAATAATTGCCATAACAAAAATGATAATAACTACCTTTCATAGTAAGATAATTGAACACATATTTATTAAAATATTTCATTCACTAACATTAAACAAGCATGTAATAACAAAATTAATACCTGATAAATTCCATTGATGAGGTTCATTTTTAAAAGAAATTAGAGAGGTTCCCATGCATGTAGACTTACAGCTAGTTGAACCCTCTAGATGACTATATTTATATTTTTTACTGCTATAAGTATGCTATAAGTGTACATGTTTTGGATATTGAATTATCAAAGGAATTTGGAATATCAGACTATTTTAATATTTTCTACCACCATCGATTAGAGATGTTTTGAATCTTGAATGATTAAAGTAATTTGTATTATTTACTATAGTCCTTTGGACGTAGGATCTTCCTTTGGGACATGGATGCCATGATTAATTGGATTCTCAAGGATCATATTATGTGATTGAATTTTTAAGATATGACACTCTTAAAGGCGCTAAGGTAGTGTTGATGTTAATGGAATATTAATAAAAATATATTATTTTGTTTGCATTTATATTTAATATTTTTAATTATTATTTATTTTAATTTAGTATCATTAACTATTTTTATTTATAATTAATTAATATTATGTTTAACATTTTTATTATTTATAATAAAAAAATTGAATTAATAATGTGTATGGTAAGTATGATGAATGCCAAAGTTTAAATAATATAAATGGTAAGTATGGTATGTTAATAATAAAAACACGTCATGGTAAATATGTTGACTATGATTCCACAAGAAAAGATAAGATTGAAAAGATTGGAGATTACAAGATTGGAGATTACCGTCTTAACAGGGATTACAGTAAATAATAATATATTATATATCCTAGATCCTTTATATCATTTTATTTCAATTCTTTTATCCTGTATTTTTATCCTTTATGAGCTTGGAGTGAATTGGGGTAATTGGCAAGTTTGGAATATGCAAATATAATCTTGTGTTCTCTCTAATGTCAAGATCTTTTTTCATTCATTTGTGTGAGAGTTGTTATGGTTGTATGAATTCCATGTCGGAATTATTGCCATGTGCGTAAAGAATAGTTTTTTTTTTAATATTTTATTATAGTTCTAGTGTTTGTAGTAGAAAGATGATTTTTGCTAGGGCTATATGAACAAGTAGGATAGTTTGGTGGAATACATGGTAAAAAAGAGTATTTTATTTTTTGGGTTTTTGTAGGTCGAGGAAAGAGTGAATTGGTAGATTGGAATTGTTGTAGGAGTCAACACACTATGATTAGCTAGGAATTTTCGTAATATTAGATTACTAAAGGTAACTAGAAGATTAATTCATCCTCATGGACTTATAGCCTTAGCTTGACTGTGCCATGTTGCAAAGAGAGTGTGCAATAATGAGCCTCTAGATGGGAGGGATGTCCCTTTCTTATAGTGGTTTGGTGTTTAATTTCTAAAAATAAGTGTCCATGGTTTCTTTCGATTTAAGCTAAGTTTAACAATATGAATGTTATTTATGTGGTACTATTTTATTTAGATAAGCATTTGCATATATAAGATTGAATGCTTAATTTATATTTGCATAATATTTCCTGCCATGTTCGTTGATAAACTAATTTTATAAATTAGTAGAAGGCAATGAAAAATTTAGTAAAAATATATTTAAAAAAAAATATAAAAGATGTGAAATTTAGAGATATATTGTATTTTAAATGATTAATAAAAAAACCACTAAATATATATATTACTAGCATAATCCATCCCAAGTTCTAGATCTACCAAGCCTAAGAGGGATCAAATTTCTTTTGGTAGATATGAAATTGAGATGGATCTAGATTGGTTCAATTATTATTTTATAATTATTATAATTACAACACCACAGCACACAATATAATAATATATATATATAATATATAAAAAAAAAACATATATATTATATATAATATATAATTTTTACTTTTACGGAGTCAAAATGTTAAAGATTACAACATCTCTATCATATTTGGATCAAATGATTACATAAGAGTTAAGTTTACTTATGAATCTCAAATATAATGAATTTGTTTAATAAAAATGGATAAGGTGAGGAGAAATCTTGGATAAAATATAATACTATAGTATTATATGTTAACCAATATTTATTACCAACCCCACCAAAAAGAAAATGGCAAGGGTGTGGGGAAATACTAATTGAAATGTAATATTATTACATTTTACCTAATATTTTATCTACCTTAAATATTACATTTTACTCAATATTTATTCTTGCCCCTGCTAATTTTATATTCAAAATATAAAGGAAGATTACAATATGAAGTGGATCAATTGAGAGGAAATATTGGGAAAATTATAATAAGGTAGGCAAAAATATGACATAAAATGTAATAATTACATTTTACTTAATATTCCCCCCATCTCCTCTACACTTTCATAGTTAAGCTTATTCATTTCTAAACTTGCTTTCCTAGATCCATCAGAGCATGATAGAATCATTATTACACATAAATTAAGTGAATAAATTATATATGTTATATTAACGTGATTATCAAAGAAGACATTAGAATGAAGAAGCATATTTTTATGTACACTGTGTAGTCCTACTTAACCCTGCTCATCTTAAAAACACCTTCCCGATTCATAGAATAGCCTCCAGGAGTATGATTAGTAAGTCGACCCATTTCTAGCAGACCACATGCATCTACAACCCTCGATCCTCTCTTCACTTGCCACAGTCATGTGGGAAACATAGCAGCTGACTCCATATCCAGTCCATGTAGTTGTTGCATCAAATAATGTATAAACTACTCACAATCTAATAAACAACGTAGGTATACATGATAGCATAAATCTGGTGTCAACAATGATATACTATTTTCCTCCCATATTCCTGGTCTTGATAGTCAATCAACTCAATAGAATTGTAGGGTGGATTTTATTTAAAACATCTTAATAACCTTGAATGAAACCCCAACAAGACAATGATTTGAACTCAAGTTTCAAACTTCTCACGTGTTGCTCTTAGACAAGGGAAAAAAAACCATTGCAAGGATGTTTGGTGTATTATCTCACCTCGAGCGTCTTGCTAATGCATACAATCAAAGTTCTCAGGCCTAATCCACTTCTTAGGACCCTACATATCTTAAAATAATGAATCCAACTAAGAACCTCGAGGTTGTAACCCTAAATCCTAAGATATATGATGAATATCACTTATGGGGTCTATGGGTCATGGGCCACAATCTTTTATTTTCACTTTAATCTCTGCAATGATGGATTTGCAAACTTCACAAACCTAAAATAAAATACATATGCACGATATTTGTACACTGCCAATTTGGAGGATGGGATGATCGTTTATTTCCATGATTGGTTGACTGGTACAGGACTCGTCCTAACTCAATGCTAATTGGACTAATCAGTTCGGGGCCACCCACCTGACTAGGTCCCACCTGAGTCAAGCTTGGCTTTGGTCAGACTCTGCGTCCGGATCCTTCTCAAATTATGGTCTGACAACCCTGCCTTTATGCGTGTGGCCAATCTTGGCGAGATCTTACTGAGTAGGGACTGTGAAAACTTGCAAACACAACAACTCTAGTGGCTTTCAAAAAAATCCATAGAAACAAAAAAGATTCACACACATTTAAATGGACGCACATGATATATATTAGAAAAGAAGAAAACGATTATAGTTTTGGGCTCTCAGCTTGACAACCTCAGTGTGACTCAAAATCAACATGGCTCACTCTCTCAGCCTGATTATTACATTGTAATGGGCCACTTTGATAGATTACAGGCCAGATAGATATAACAAAACAAAACAATATGAAAACAATCCTAATATATCATGAGGATTTGTGTCTTTTGCCACCTAATAACCTTCTAGAGGTCTACAACATTAAAAAAATTACATAAATTTAAGAGGAAATTATGTCCTCGCTCTTTTGTTATCACAACACTTTTTTAGATGCATTGGTAATCAAATTTTGTTTTGGTTTGGGTTGATGCTCCTGCATTAACCTATGATATAATTAATGTCATTAGGGTAGGCATAACATTGTAAGTGACATGTTTTCAAGGTTGGTTGAAGGGTCTTGACCAACAAATGAAATGTAGAGGTTTGAAGCTTCTATGTATATATACACTATGTACTTATCCATCCAACAAAGCATACAAAAATACATATGGCCATTGAACAAATCCATACAAATGCCTAGGGAAAACATATCCATAATTTTTTTTACCTTTACAAGTTATATGGATTAACAACATTATTTTCTACAACTAATTTTGTATGTAAATATAACATCAAACTAAGATGGATCTAGGCTAGTTTACTTCCAGCCTTAAATAGGTTATATTGTACATGAATAACAAGGGTCAATACCATGGATTCTTAATAGCATGGGTCATTTTTTATTTTTTTATTATATAGTTTTTATAGGGTTACTTTTATTCTATTATTTTGTTATTTTCATTTTATTTTCATTGAGTTAAAATGTTTACACTATATTACATTACATTGAGTTACATATCTCTACCATATTTTAATTTCAATATGGATCTAGGCTAGTTTAATTCTCGCCTTAAATATGTTATATTGTACATGAATATTGATGAGCACCAATATTGCAGCAAGAATGCTGCAACTCCTGGGGCTACCAACTTTACTTTATCGACCCAGGGTTTGTACAAACTTGGAGGTGACAACGTTGTATACACAAGTAAATTTGATGGGTTTGCTCTGTCACTGCTAAGCTGGAGATAAAAAACTAAGGTTTTTCAAACCAAACTTCTATGGATTTAGAAGAAGCTTGATTACCAATGAGGAAAAGAGAAATATACACTAAGAGAAATCTTTTCTACTGCGGTGAAGACAAAGAGTGAAATCAAATGCTAAAACACACCATTTTTCTAACTAACTGCTAGGAGGCTTTGCTTCAAAAGAGTGCTAAGTTAACATGTATGCAATCCTATTATCCTAAGCATGAAAATTGAAACATCAAACATTCTACTACTATGCATGTAAATGAACAAAATAACTCTCTTTTTGTTCTTTTTTCTTTTTGTGTGAAAGTGTGAAAGCTAACTTCTTTTGGGGATGTCGCAGGGAGGGCTTAAGGATGGCGGTGAATGGTTAGAAGGCTTGGGAGACAAGTAGGGGTCCTTTTCTATCTTCCTTGGGATTTTTCCACAATTCGGCCTCAAAACAGGGCACTACAGGTCAACCTACACGATGTCCTAATGCGTTCTACAAGACGTCCTGAATTCCTACAGTATCCCTTGTATTTATACATGATACAGCCCAGAGCAAAAGGAGAGATGTTGGAGGTGATGTAAAAATCAGGGAAGGTAGTTGGTGGATGGATTGAGGCCAGGGAGTGCCTTAGACCACTACAAAACTCAAAACCAGAGTTGGGAGATGGCTGGATTTGCTCAACAGGCTTGGAGAAGTATTCTTGTGAAATGATGAAGTTGGTGAGGGTTTTAGTGAAAGAAAGGAATGATCATGGATGGATGAAGTTGGGAGCAGGTTGTTGATCATGAAATATATATGTACTACTGAAACTCTTGCACTGCATCAACCATTGACATTTATCGATAAATCATATAAACAAGAAGGATTTCAATTAACTAAGGAAAACATAATTTCATGAGCTAGCTTCCTATTTCATGCATGAGGGAAAACTTGCAGAATAAGATGAAACCTTGATAAGATCTGAGGTAAAAGTGAAGATAGAAGAACAGATATCTAAATCCTATTCTTGCAAATTAATCAAATGCTGGCCTAAGTACAGAAAACCCTAAATTCCATGAGAAACTAGAATTCTATCTTTTTGGGGCTGCATATGGTTTCTTTCCTCAAACCATGATCCCTAAAGGAAGGAGTGAGGCCAAATCCACCTACTGAAAACTTTGTGATGTTCCTTTATCTCTTCGAAGCTGCTGCTGAAGTAAAGCACAAATGGAAGCAAACTAATCAAATATACAACTACTTGCAATGAAATAATTCTAAAGACAATTCAACCATTAATATATGAAATTGACTAATCATACAAATACAAGAAGATGAGCGCTTGCTGCTAGGGTTGGGCCCTAACCCAAGAGCTTTAGCCTTCTAAGTCAACTCAGTTATGGATCAAGGAAATGCTCATTCTCATTATAAAAACATAAAATTACATAACAATGTCTTCCACAAGTCTTGAACTCGAAAATGGCTATTGTTTTTAGATCAAAAATTCAAATCCTAACGAGGCTCTAGGCCTTCTTATTTATACAACTAAAGTCTCCCACAACTTCCTTAAATCTAGGGAGACTCGACTCCCAAAATCGAGATAGACTAGCTCTTTTACTGTCACTTTCTCGATTGTTTTTCTTGTCCAGTTGGTGTGAATGATGGAGGAATATTTGAATGAGTGAGGAGAAAATGAGGAGGATCTACCTCCTACAATCTCTCCTCCTTATCTCATTCGAGTTTTATCTCTGAATTAGACAAAATTTCTGTGATTTTGTCTTAGAAAATTTGCAATCAATGCATATTAGTCCACTAGGCATAATATCTCACTTTGACTCATCTCATTAAGAAAAATACAATCAAAATATGTAATAAATTATGAGAAGAGTAGATTTGAATAAGCTAGGAGGTGGATCAATGTCCATATAGTTACCCAACAATGAGGCTCATCATCACCCCCCTACATAAAGTGTTGCTCACCCTCTTAGCAACTCAATCAATATCCATGTCCTTGATTGCTCTAGTGGCCTCCCTAACATCCCATGCTTATGTTGTAGTTTCCTCTTCTTGTACATAGAATCCTACCTTCCTTTATATCTCCTCCCACTGCTTTCTTTCTTCCTCTTCCTTCCTTCCTCCTTACATTCCTAAGAGAAGTGGTGGATTGAGTCTCAAGCCAATCCAATTGACTTTGAGTCTTTGGAGAGCTTGATTGTACATGGGTGTCTTGTTCAGTGCTTCGCTCATTCTCTGAGGAGTATGGCATTCTCTGGTTTTCAAGCTATAGGGTAGAGTGTTCCATCTAATTTGGCAAGCTTGCATGCTGTCATCCCCTAATAGCCTAAACATGTCCTCAATTTGTGTGACTTCTTTCTCTTGGTAACAAGGTACCTAGGTGCAAGTTGAGGGTCATTTGCAATCAAGTTATGGGTGCTAATGAAAACAATTAGATTTGACTACTCAGCTCTTATCATGAGAGTTTTTCTGTCTTCTCTTGCCATTATTTTCTTCATTTCTCAGTGCTTTCTTCCTCATTGTTCATCCATGATGGCAAAGCCATCAATTGTAACTCCCCTAGTTTTGAATTAGGGTCCCATACATTTAGTTCTGTGAAGGCTAAGTTATGTAGGTAGAACTTAGGCACTTTAGCCCTATCCTCCAATGTGATTTGATCACAAAGATCAATGAATTGTCTATAACCATGGAATGACATAGTTCCTCTCTGTGTTAAAGGCTTTATTTGGAACTGCAGCCATTGTTACCTAAGATACAATGCATAGGACTTAGCTGGCATCCTGCACTGGATTTCCTCTAAGGATAGACTGGCCATGGATGCCAATTCATTTTCTACCTCCAACTGAGTTTTCATCATTGCCTCTCTGTCCCTCAAGCTGCTTAGTTCTCTACCCATCTCCTTTACCTTCTCCTCCATGTGACCTATGTTCTCCACTCCTTTGAATTTGGCAATTTGCATCCATCTATGAGTTCATGCCCTTTCTTTCTCAAGCTCAAAGAATAATGGGATGACAAATTTCTATGGAATGACTCTACCCCCTTCAATGAACCTGTAGTAGGAGTCAAGGTTAGGTTGAGGACTAGGTTCCCTCAGCTTTGGATCATCCTTCTTTGTTTCTTGTTACATACTCCCTTCTTTGTCCAATTTCTAAGTTTCTTGTAAGTTTAGCAAATTTTCATGTAGGATTGCCTCTCCTTTGTGTAGGTCCTTCTGTGTATCGTGTAGGAGGCCTTTTCCTTTGGATAAGGTAGATCTAGTGACAGGCCTCCTAACATAAGTGATAGAAGACTTGGGAGACTCTTGTCCTGATGATCCTTCTCCTTGATTGTTCATAAGAGGACCTATCTCTTTCTTGTTGTTTGGGTGAGTCTTTAATGACAATAGGAACCTTCGTGGGAGTTTGAGGTTTTCCTTGCCTTATTCTTGTACTTTTTCTTGTCCTAAAGTACAATGGAGTTTGTCTCTGTCTCTTCCATTTTTGTTTGATAAGGGTACTAAAGGCAGTGAGGACAGCTGCTGCCTCTTTCTCAGTGGGTTCTGGCGATACCCTGGGTGATTCTTCCTTGTCTTCTATCTCCCATTTTCCATTCCCCTTCTAATGTTTGTCTTTCTCCTCTCATTCTCCCTCTAGTTTCTCACTCTTCTCATTAGTTTCCTGCTTTGCACCTTCTTTTGTCTCTTCACCACTTCTCCCTTTCTTCCTCTTCTTCATCATCAATTTCCTCTTCATCCCTCTCTGATTCTTCTTCATCCTTCTCTGTTTCTTCTTCATCCCTTTCACTCATAGTGGGGCTTTTTTCATACTCAAGGGATTTTTTTCCTTCTTATGTTTGCATGTCTCTAGAAGTTGCCCATGCGATAGGGATTTTGAGGCTTTGGAAGGCATATTCTATGATAAATCTAATTAGCCATGATGGGCTAAGTTTTGATGGTTTCCTTCCTGAACCTTAATGCTCAAATCTATCACTGATTGAAGAAGGAAGAAGGGTATGTTGGGTTTGTTTTGAGGAGGTGTATCTGCTCCAAACCTCAACTTAGTGAAGCCTAAAGTGGTATCCATATACCACAGTGTACCTATCTTCACATGATATATATTATATAAGGTGGTAGCTAATCTCATTCCAAGGATATGGTAAGCTTGCTCTTCCGACTCCATTTTTGTCTTCCATGGCCTCCTCTCCTTCTAAAAAGAATTTCTTCTTTGCAATTTGGATATTTCCCTTATCCTTATTTCTCCAAGGCATCCCTAAAGGAAGGGTGGCAAGTACAGGAGGGTGTTGATGAATCCTCATTGTGTTGATGGGTTCCCTCTTATTAAATCCACTATCATTTCCTCTTATGGATGGAGGGTTGTGTATGTTTGATACTAAATTTAATGAATGAGGAATTTGAAATGAGAATTATGTGTATACAATTACCCTAGACTACAATCTTTTTCAACACAATAGAAGGATTTTCTATATTCTTTTCACTTGGAAATTGTGAGGAAGTATAGAGCCTACCTCTTTATCACTGCTTGAGGAAGCCAACCTCTATTTTTCCCTTGTAGAACTGCTCACTGCCAATCCTATAGGTACTATTTTGTATCCTGTAGGATCTCCTATAGGGTCCAGTAGGATCCTGTAGGTGCTCTTGCATAGGGAAAAACAAATTATGCATTTCCTGTAGACTTCTTGAGGGTCGAGAGCGACTTTGCTACTGTGTAGCCTCGAGAATGTGAATGTGCACGGGGATCAACATTTATTTCCTCATATGGGTGATTTGAGTGGGGTGGTGTGCTGGTAACCCAGGTACAAATATCTATTTTTGGACCGTTGGTCCCACTACCACATCATCACTCTCCTAACCTCATAATCAACTCCCACTTCGGGCATCTGTAGCTTAACCACTTGTGACCTCATCTCTTCTTTTCCTTGACTTGACTGCTGCCATGTGTGTAAGGACTAACTGTGTCTTCTTCTCGTTGACTGAGCGAAGCTAGCCAAGTTAGCTGGCCACTTGATCTAAAATGATCATATACTAAAAATTGATGTAGAATTGATTAACCATTAATGATTTGAATGTTAGATGAAGCACACAAACCGAGAAAAAAATGCTTGAAAAGGACACTTTACGACAGCTAATTAGCCATAAAATCGATGCATAACAGAAGTGCAAACAGAAAAAATAGTGATACTAGACAACAAATTTATGACGAAGTTCGTCCCTAATGGAGTACGTCTCTGGGTCCGCTTTCAAGATGGGTGACCGTTTTTATTAGGAATGAGAAGAAGTTGTTGATTACACAGAGAAAAGACTAGACTAAATATGCACATATGCTCTTCTGATCACTTTCATCAGATATCCCTCTGAACTAACTTTCCAACGCTTCTTACGGTTTCCAAAACCAACCCTTTATGCTCCTGAAACAATAAAAACAAAATAACCTATGTCCTCCAAAATCTGCACACAAAAGTCAAAAGCCATTATAATGTCTTTCAAAGGACAAATCTGCCTGTTATAAGCCTACAAATACATTCAAACTCCATTCACTGAGTTTAGGGATGAATTTGGCCTAATTTAGGTTCAAGAGCTTCGGTCTTATTACTTAGGGAAACCTCTAGGTGTAGTCATATGGTGGTTTTATTAAAATAGCATAAAAGTTAATGAAAAAACCCATAATAGACTTTGGTTTAGCACTGACCGCTAGGTAGCAGCTAACCAGGTGGAGGTGGTTTGTCAGTTTTGTGTGACCAACCGCAGTCTAACCACAGGCTACCACCTTCGCAGTTTTCCCCAACAGTTTTAGCTACCTTCCCGCTGACGGCTTATCCCCACTGGTCACATGACCCCTTACAGTTGTGCTAAATGCTGCGATGGTTACGGTTCCGTCTAAGACTCTGGCAGTTACTACAATGTTCACATGTAATCGGTTCCTGCTGCGGTTTTGGTTAGCCTCTGCTCCAAACTCTAACCTCCGCCTAACCTCCTCTACCTGCTCACATGGCAGAATCCTATTGTGGTTTGAGTATGTGGTTAGGGACTATGGGTATGTATTTTGTAATGTTTTGCATAGTTTAAACAAGGACGAGAGTTGTATAAAGGTTTTTATGGTTAGGACTTATGAATTACGCTTAGGGTTTATGTTATTGTTTGTATTTGTAACATGGTTAGGGTTTCAAACTTTAGGTGTGTAGGATTTTAACACATAGGTTTTGAATTTGAAAAGTTTTATGGTTAGGAATTAGGTCTTTAAGGTTTGAGATTTTACATTAGGTGTAAAACACCCTTCTAAATCATTGTCACAAAGCAACATGAAACCATATACATATTGTCGACAAAACAACATTTGCAATGACACCCCCATTGTCGAAAAACCATATTGAACCTTTGCCACAAACGACACCCATATCGACACCAAATACCATGAGTCGAACGACGAGACACATGTTGTTGACAAATCTTGGTGAAACTATTGATGAACACAAGTCGACAACGAGGTATATACCCATATCAACTGAACACCATGAAAACTATGAACATTACCTAAACCTTGATTCCTAACGAACATTATCGATCTGTTGAAGTTGAATTGAAGTGATGACGATACTAAACATTGATGATGACACTTGAACACCTATACAATTGAATCAATGGAATCCTCCTGGATCATTCCTCTCCACTTGAAAGCTTTTGGACCACAAAAGTTTGACTAAACAATTAGTCGATGAGGGTAGAATTCCCTCTCTTTCCACCTTGACCTAACGATGTACCAATATATTCGATAAATCATCTGCTAGTGATGACCATGATGATGCTAACCATGGCATTTTTTGATTCAGTGACCTGTTTCTTCCATCTATAGTATGAACAACTTGCGACAATGGGCAAACAACCTATTATCAACATTGTAATTGAATTCTTCTGATGAAGAATCGCGAGTTAGTGATTAATAATCTTTGAAAATAGTCTCTATTGGATGTTGTTTAATACCATCAACCTGTATAGGTAGTCTATCTTGTGGAATAAAAGATACAATCAAAGATACTTTTGACATCAAACCAGCTACTTGATTTAACATACTTTCTTGATTCTTGTTTACTAAGTGAACTTGCTACACTAAACCTATCCAACTGTAAGGTGAAATTTGCTGCAACTTAATTTGATTTTGGAAGTATTGAGTTAGCTGTTGATTTGTTTGAATCATTTTCCTTTACTTATTACATGATGTTTCCATTGATTGACACTTTCCTCTAATGCATATGTTCCCATTAATCATTTTGACATTGCTTTGTAAAAGGATTTGATATGAAAACAAATAAGTTTCCTCTCCACTTGAAAAGAGGTTTCCAAATTGTTCACGACATGACTTGGCGACATAATACAAGAGAAATCGAACACTGACTTTCCCTAATACTGACCTGCACCGTTGAAACTAAAATTAAACATACGATCTGAAACAAGTCTCTGATTAGAATCATATGTACCATTCCCTGCAATACATTGCTGATGATGATAGTTTCTAGAATTAAGTTGAATGAATGAGTTGGGAGTCATTCTGTTTTTAAGAAGATGTTCATAGGACATCAAATGTATCTCATGTTGCTTATCCTATTTATGAATAAGATTTCTTGGAAAAGAACTAACCACCTTGACCAATTGATCTATAAACTGAACTCGCATTCTGAACAATCATCCTTATGTTGTTCCTTAATAAACATGAGTATAGATTTAGTTGAACTTATTAACTTCTTAACTTGATTTGTAACAACTAAATCCAAGTTTGATTTGACTTTATGTGCCCTAACAATAAATTCAACCTCTTCTTTCTTTAGGTGATATTTATGTTCTCTTCTGTAAAACACTGCATCTCTATCATAAAGATAAGGACTTCCTAAGACAACTCCACATATGTATACTACGATCACATCTAACTCCACTTCATCAATGTACTTAGATGTAATTGCAAATTTTAACCGACACTGCTTTGTGACATGTATCTGAGTTGATTTATTAATCCAACCTAATCGGTATGGTCTTGGATGATTCTGTGTCTCCAATCCCAATTGATTAACTATATGTTCAGATATTAAATTTGCTTGTGATCCACTGTCAATCATTGTGTCAATATTTGTATGCTTAGAAGTTATCCTTATGTGGAGGAGTTTAATTCTTTTATCCTCATGTTGAGGATTTACGTTTCAAGAAGATGCATTAGTTTTCGAACTTGAACGAGTTTCAGAAGTTTTACTTGTAGTAACCATGGTATTTATCATCACCTGAATCTGAATCTAGATCTTGCTGGATTGTGGCAATGGTCTTCTTTTCATCCTTCACCTTAAGGAACTTTTTGGGCTTAAGTTCTGGATGAAGTTTCTAGCACTTCGATTCATCATGACCGATTCTATGGCAATGAGAACAAGTAGGTCTTTCCTTCTGAACGATCGTTGATTTCTTTCTCTTTGAATTGTTCTTCCCCTTACTATCATTGGAATCTTTGGTTTCCAACTCTTTGGATGACTGCGATGAAAACTTAAATGGTTTGCCACCTGATTCAATATGTATGGCCTGAACATAAACCTCATCAAAATCATCAAGATTAAACATCAATAAAGTATGCAGCAAATATCAATGTAAACTGTCGATGTATTTTAACAAGGTTTCACATGTATCCAATGAAATATTAATCGCCAATTCTTTCTTTATGAAATCTTGAGTAAACTCCTGAACAATACGCCCTTTACCTTGCCTCAATTGCTGCCAATCAACAACAACTTGATGCATGTATCCTAAAGGATAAAACTGTTTCCTAAGAGCATTTAAAAAATTAGACCATGACGATATGACTTTTCCTTTACACTTTACATCTACCTGAGTTTTAATTTCCCACCAAATTAAAGCTATTTCCCGCATTCTAAGTGTAGCTAAATGAATTTTAGTTTTATCGCTAGAAATGTTCTGAATGCGACAATACACTTCTAACTACTTTATCCAGTTATCTAAATTTTCAGGATTCATTTTGCCATCATAAACAAGTAACTCAAATTTAACATCAAGTTTCAAAAGAGATATTTTCATAGGTTTCTTTTTTGTTCTAGATTCTTCACTAGAAGAAGAAGAAGAAGAGGATGATGGAGATGATGGAGGTGAAGGTGGTTTATCAGTCTTCCCTTTACCTTTGTCCCTCTTTGATGATTTTGAAGAAGAAGATGCATCTCTCGCCTTCTTGTCTTCGTGCAATTCTCCCAACATCTGCAGCATATTTAAGAACGCCTGCTGAAACTGTTCTTCACTCATCTCAGTTTCACTATTTTCACATGAATCAGGTCCTAACATGGTCAATTTCTGAACAACTCGTTGCTTTCCAATCTCTGGATCTATCTGCTCAAGGATTCCTTCTCCTCGTTGTAACTTTGACCTGGTTAACATTCAATGGCACATTCTACAAATGCAACCTGCTCTAATACCAAATTATATGATCTAAAATGATCATATACTAAAAACTGATGTAGAATTGATTAACAATTAATGATTTGAATGTTAGCTGAAGCACGCAAACCAAGGAAAAATTGCTTGGAAAGAAAACTTTACAAAAGCTAATTAAACATAAAATCGATGCATAACATAAGTGAAAATAGAAAAAACACAGTGATACCAGACAAAAAATTGATGACAGAGTTCATCCCTGATGGACTACGTCTTCGGGTTTGCTTTCAAGATGGGTGACCATTTTTATTAGGATTAAGAAGAAGGTGTTGAGTACATAGAGAAAAGACTAGACTGAATGTGCACGTAGGCACCTATGATCACTTTCATCAGATAGCCCTCTCAACCAACTTTCCAATGCTTCTTACAACTTCCAAAATTGACCCGGATGCTCCTGAAACACTGAAAACAAAATCGCTTATGTCCTCAAAAATCTACATACAAAAGTCAAAGACCACTCTATTATCTTTCAAAGGAAAAATATACCTCTGATAGGCCTGCAAATACATTCAAACTCCCTTCATTGAGTTTAGGGATGAATTTGGCCTAATTTGGGTTTAGGAGCTTTGGTTTTGTTACGTAGGGGCACCTCTAGGTCTAGTCATATGGTGGTTTTATTAAAATAGCATAAAAGTTAATTAAAAGAAAACCCCATAATAGACTTTGGTTTAGTGCTGACCACTGGCTGGCGGCTAACCAGGTGGAGGTGGTTTGTTAGTTTCATGTGACCATCTTTGGTCTAACTGTAGGCTGCCACCTTCGCGGTCTACCCCGATGGTTCCAGCTACCTTCCTATTGACGGCTTATCCCAGCTGGTCACATGACCCCTTACAGTTGCATTGACTACTTTGACGGTTGTGGTTTTGGCTAACACTCCAGTGATTACACCTAACCCCGCTACAACGTTCACAGGTAATCGGTGCCTGCTGTGGTTTTGGTTAACCTCCACTGTAAACTCTAACCTCCTTTGCCTGCTCACATGGCACAGTCTCGCTGCAGTTTCAGTTCGTGGTTAGGGACTATTGGTATGTATTTTGTAATGTTTTGCATAGTTTAAACAAGGCCGAGAGTTGTATAAAGGTTTTTATGGTTAGGATTGATGACTTAGGCTTAGGGTTTATGTTATTGTTTGTATTTGTAACATGGTTAGGGTTTCAAAATTTAGGTGTGTAGGATTTTAATACATAGGTTTTGAATTTGAAATAGTTTTATGGTTAGGACTAAGTCTTTAGGGTTTGATATTTTACATTAGGTGTAAAACACCCTTCTCAATCATTGTCACAAAGCGACATGAAACCATATGCATATTGTCGACAAAACGATGCTTACGACGACATCCACATTGTCGACAAACCATATTGAACCTTTGCCACAGACGACACCCATATCGACACCGAATCCTGCAAGTTGAACGATAAGACACATGTCGTCGACAAATCTTGGTGAAACTGTCGATGAACATAAGTTGAAAACTAGGTATATACCCATATGAAATAAACACCATGAAAACTATGAACATTACCTGAACAACCTAATTCCTAACCAACATTGTCGATCTGTTGTTGACCTAAAGTGACGACGAAACTGAACACTGATGATGACACTTGAACACCTGTACAATTAAATCAAGAGAATCCTCTTGGATCGCCACCTTTCACTTATAAACCAACTCTTTCACCACTTTTAAATTATTTATCAAAATATGCTAACGAGAGAGTGGAGGCGAGATACTTACCTATGGTAATGATGCCTTAATTTTTTTTTACCGAAGAATGAAGTCCTCGCTGTGTACTAGTTGCATGTGTTAACTCCTCTTTTTTTTTATTATTTTCCTCTGATGTTTTTCTTTGATGTGCAGGTACTGGGTGTTGATGGTGATGATCCTGATGTTGCTTCTAAGCTCTAGAGGAGTTCCTTTAACCTCTAGATCTCCATGCTTGAAGCTGAATGTAGCCTCTAACTTTTTGTTTTTTGGGGTAGGCCGCTATAGGATTTCCTACATGATGTCTTGTAATTTCTTCTCCCTGAAATGTTCTTAATCATTTTCCACTTCTAGAGCATGAGGATGGTTGGCATGGGCAGAGAAGGGGTCTAGGGATTTGTGAATGAGGAAAATAGCCTCCAGGTGTTATCTCCTTGTTCTTTGTCTTCATCCTCTTCTCTGTTTTTCCGAAAATTGTAATATTTGAAACTGATGTTTTTTGGATGAATGCAGGGTTGATCATGACAGAGAGATGTATGATGATGAGATGGTGAGGTAGATTTTTTTTTTTGACATTGGTAGGTCATCCCCTTGCTCTAGAGTTACTTCTTTTAGGATTCCCATGCCACTATAATTCCTACAAGATCATCTTATAGGTTTTCAAGGAATCCTATAGGTTTATAGGGAATCCTGTAGGTTTACAAGGAATCCTGTAGAAAACACAAAACCCTTGCAAATTGAGCTAAATGGGTAGAAAAATGGATGGAATGATGGAATGATGAAGGATAATGAATGGAGAAATAAAAACATAATCTAGATGGGCCCCCTTTGATCCTCTCTTATTTCTTTGATCCTCCTCATACTGACCTGCAAACAATGTTTTCAAAATTTCCTTTTCTCTGTTTTTATATATTATTTTTTCTTTTTCTTTTCCTTTATGAAAGCAACGAGTCTGCCTTCAAGAGGTTTTCATCCTAGATGCTTGCCCTAGGTGCTTCACAAGAAGTTTTCACCCAAATATATAATTATATATATATATTATATATATATATATATATATATATAATATAATATATATATATATTATATATATATATATATATATATATATATATATATAATAATATTATATATATATTGACACCATTTGGACCGCGTCAAGTGGTTTTCAACCCAACAATGGGACTCAAGCGCCTCATGGAGGTTTTCACCCGAGTCTCCTTATTTTTATCTTTTTTATTTATATTTTTTCTTTTTCAGCAACTTGATGAGGTAGAAGCTGAGATTTGCTCCACCAGCATCACTGTCTTGCTGATGCCATTAATAAATTCTTTCTTTGACAATGGATTCTTGTAAACCTTCAATCTATGCCCATTAACAAGTAAAGGAATGGCCTCTACATCAATGGTTCTAATTTACAATGAACCATTATCATGACATTTCCCTATGACATAAGGCCCTAACCATGTAGTCCTTAACTTGCCCTTAAAATCCTTATATCTTGAATCATATAACAAAGCCCAATCACCTTTTTGAAATTGTTTGTCTTTGATGTTCTTGTCATGCTAGATCTTCCTCTGAATTTTGAGTCAACTCTGTGTGTAGGAGGCCTTGCATTCTAAACTCATCTAACCCATTCAGCTGGAGCAATCTCACTTTTTGTGCACTGCTGAGATCTAGATCTAGTTGGGTTGCCATCCTCAATGTATTGTATTCAAATTCAATGGACAGTAGGGCCTTTTTCCACAGATCAACTCATAGGGTGTGAATCCAGTGGTGGTTTTCGAGGTGGTATTGTAGGTCCAAGTGGCCTCAACTAATCTATCTTCCCAATATTTTCTACTACTTCTAACCACCTCGGTCAGAATTCCCTCCACCACTTTGTTGGTCACCCCTACTTGCCCATTAGCTTGTGGGTGATAGGGGGTGTATGTTCAATGCTTGATCTTGTGATGGCTTAACAGGTCTTCATTCATGTTAGATGTAAACTAACTGCTTTGATCAGTGACTAGTTCTCTAGGGTACCCAAACTTATAAAATACATTTTCCCTTAATAACTTAGCCACTTTCTCCTCCGTTGTTGCCTTAATTGCCTTGGTTTCAGCCCAATTGGTCAAATAGTTAGTGCACACAATGATGTACTACTTTTGTTTGGATGGAGGGATAATAGGTCCAATGAAATCCCTACCCCACTTATCAAATAACTCCAAAGTCACTTGAGGTTGTAGAGGCATTTCATCCCTTGGAGTAGGCTTTCCAGTCCTTTGGCACTGATCACACTGACTAGTATAGCTTCTCACATCCTTATGAAGAGTGGTCCAATAATAACCAGCTTGTAACACCTTGAATGCTGTCATTTTAGCTGCAAAGTGACCTCCACAAGGCCCATCATGACAGGTCAGAAGGATGTCAAAGAATTCCTCCTCGCTGACACATATTCTCAGAATTTGATCCAGGCATAGTTTGAAGAGGTTTCCCCCAATCCAAGTGAATGGGGTGCTCTTCCTCACAATCTTTCTTTTCCCTTTGGAGGACAAATTCGGTGGGAATTGTGTAGACATCAAATAGTTTGCTACGTCAACAAACCATGGAGAGAGAACTGAAATGGTGAATAAGTGTTCATCCCTTAACTAATCATCAACCATTCCTACCTCCTCTGCAAGCAAAGTTAATCTGAATAAAAATTTTGCAACAACATTCTCCTTGCCAGGCCTATCAACAATAGTTAGATTAATCTGCTGTAATAAAAGTAACCATCTAATAATCCGAGCATTCACATTAGGTTTATTCATCAAATAATTAATTGTAGCATGGTCAGTATGTACAAATGTTTGGTAACCTGTAATGTCATGCCTAAATTTGTTTAATGAGTGCACAACATCTAGGATCTCCTTTTCGATCACTGTGTAGTTCAGTTCAACCTTTGACAAATTTTACTGGTAAATTAAATGAACATAAGGTAACTTGTCATTCATCTGGCCTAGAGCTACTCCTATGGCTTTGTCTAAGGCATCAACATGTATATGAAAAGGAAGGGCCCAATTTAGGCCTCAGAGAAAAGGTGCAGTTGTCAACTTGTCCTTCAGGGTGTCCAAAGCCTCATGACAATTTTTTGACAATACAAATTCAGAGTCTTTGGTGAATAACACAAATAAAGGAGAAGTTAGCTTGCTGAAGTCTTTTATAAACCTCTGATAGTATCTAGCTAAACCTAGAAAACTTCTGACATATATCTATTTTTATGGAGGTGGGACCCTTTGGATGATGGCTATTTTGTTTGGGTCCACCTGTAGTCCTTCCTGGGATATTGAATGACCTAGAATAGTCCCTATACTCATCAAGAAGTCACGTTTTTCAGGACTAAGGGACAGGTTCATTTCAATGCATTTGTTGAACACCTTACCTAAGTTGGATAGAGCCTCCTGCAAATTACACCGATAGGGTGTAAAATCATCCATATAAATCTCTACTGCATCATGGACTAGCTTGGCAAAGATACTCAAGACTGCTATATAGAAAGTGGCAGGGGCATTCCATAGGCCAAAAGGAAGGACCCGATAGGAGAAAGTACCCCAAGGACAAGTGAAAGTGGTTTTATCCTGGTCTTCCACACTGATATGGATTTGATTGTACCCACTGAACCCATCAAGGAAAGAGGAAAACTTTTTCTCTGCTAGGCCATTTAGCACCTGGTCAATGAAAGGTAGAGGGAAATGGTCCTTCTTTGTTGTTTTGTTTAAATCTCTATAAACGACACAAATCCTCCACTTCCCATTTTTCTTTGGACCAACAACAAAGGAGAGACCCACTCACTATCCGAGATAGGGTAAATGAATACTTCATCTAACAACTTTTGCAGTTCTTCTTTGACTATATCCTTGAGAGATGGATCCATTCTCCTTTGGTGTTGTACATTATTTTGCAACCTTCTTTAATATAAATGTGGTGAGTACACATTGAGGGGTGCATTCCCTTCATTTCCTTGTAATACCAAGCAAATATATCTAGATATTCCTTTAGCATGTTGATGTACAAAAAGAGATGGGTTGATTTTCAAAGTTCTCTCAGGGTCGAATTCTATAGTTTTGACACAAGTAGGGTTTGAATCAGCTAATCATAGGTCAATTTGATGATTGTTCTAGGTTTCCTTTACTACTTCCTCTAAGAACAATGTGATGGGAGTTGCGCTTTGGAGTATTGTTCAATCAAATCAGCTTCATCCACTTGTCCTCCTCCCATGGTTGTTTCTAAGGTATAGAGTTGGGCTAAATAAAATTCACCTTCTTCCTCCTCTTCCAACCATAAAGGTAAATCATGTTCTAGAGATGGTTGAGGAGGAGGGTGTAGGACTAACTGCTTGGACATATGCCCATTTTGGATAGTCATATTTCCAGCCCTGCAACTGATGTAGGCATCAACAATGGTTAACGAGGGCATCCCAAGGATGAGAGGGTGACTAGTAAGCTTGGCCTTGGGGTGGAGAACTAGGAAGTCTGCAAGGTATTCCCAAGAGTTAATGGAGACCATCACATCCTCGACAATCCCCTTAAGGGTCATTGTGGAATGGTTTGCAAGTTGCAAGACTGTTGTGGTCTTTCTCAATGAACCCTGTAGGTTGATCTTAAGCATGGTGTCCTTAGTCATCACATTACTGATAGCCCCAAGATCAATCTACGTGTGTGGGAAAATTGTGCCATTGATGTGCACATCTACTATAGGGTTTCTAGGGTCTAAATACTTCAGACAAATTACCTGCCCCAGCATTAAGTTGGACAGATGTCTAATGGAATTAATGGTATGGGTGTCTCTTTTTTGTGTCCTTGGATGTTTGAAGCACTCCTCCTTAATCAACTTATTGTAAATAGGTACATCCTTTATGGCTTGGAGAAGTGGAATTTTGTCACATGGATTTTCCAATTCACCCAAAAGTTCATTCTCTTCTAGGGTAGGCTCAATTGGATGAGTTAATCTCTCAGGAAACGGTAGAGTATTTACTATAGGCGTCATTTCTTCTCCTTCTTCCTCACTCTCCCTGGGTGGAGGTAGAGGTTGGTTGTCCAAGAGTACTCTCCCAAACCTCAGGTTGATTCCTTGAATCTCCACAACATAAGCAAGATAGGATGTCTCTCGATTGTATACCTGTTGTCCCTGTCTGTTTTGGCTGGGCAAGAATCTGGGGTTGTTTAGGTGGTGAAGGGTGTAAAATCTATGGTTGAGTAGGTGGTGAGGGAAAAAAAGTTGGAGAATTATTGCATGGGGGCCTCCATCCCTAGGGTGGTGCATTCCACTAAGGCTGAGGTGGAGCATATGGCTGAAATGACTGGCTAGTCGGTTGGGAATGGTACTAAGGTGCAAAGGACCAAGGAGGAGGTGTAGACTAGGAAGGATGACTAGGGTGTCCCCAAGAGGGAATGGATGTGGTTTGGTTAGGGTTGTAATAGGTATAGGACGACCCTTGCATTCCTGCTAGTATGGCCGAGGCCCATGAGGTCTCCTTTGGTTTATGTAGCAGAGCTGTTGAGTCACCCCTTCAGTACCATGATACACAGATTTTAGTCCAAGTAGAGAAGAGCACTTGTATGTGGAGTGGTTTTATTCACAAACTGAGTAGACTTCAATCAAATTTAATGGACATTCATTCCTACAGTGCCTCCTTATGCATTTAGGGTAGAAAAGTGCTAGGGCTCTCTCTGCTTCCTCCTGCTTTCTCTTGATGTGCATAGTGTCCATTTGTAGGGCAAGGTTTTGCAACATCTCACCCTTGAAATCTTCTAGCATATTTCCAATTTCCCCATTGATGGATGTATTGGAAGAGGATGGGCTTACCATAGGTTGACTACTCCTACCCTTTTTCCTAACTTGCCTAGAATGGTTCCTAAAGACAGTCTTGATATCTTCATAAGGTAGTTGGTAGATGTCCGCTCCTGCTAACAGGTTTAGGGTATCTAGAAAATCTTCCCTTACCCCTCTAAGAAGGACTAGTTTCAGTGACTTAGGATCAAGTGTGCACCTGGCCCTTTTGTAGCTAAGCTCGAATCTTTCTTCATAACTGTCTAGGGATTCATCATGCCTTAAGGTCATCCTGAAAATTTCTTCTTTAGTGTCTTTGGACCTGTAGTAATCTCGATACTTGTTGTTGAAGGCTTACTGCATCTGAACCCTATGATGCTATCCTCAGGTAAACCCATGAACCAACACACAACTGCATCCTTGAGAGTGGATGGGAATAGTTTCAACCTCTGCTCTCATCATTGGTGTAATCATGTGTTCTTCATATGACAACAAATTCAAACAAGAAAGTGTCTGGATCTTCTGAGGTTAGGCCATGGAAATGAGGAAGATCATAGGGGCTTATATTCTTGATCTTGCTATCCCTATTAGTTTATCTGATGGGGAAGGTACTCTCAACACTTTCTCTATTTCCTCTGTCTTCTCTATTTTCAACCATTGGGTCAGTTGGAATGGGTTCTTCTTCTTCTTCTCCCTCCCTGGGATCTTCAAATATCTTTGGCTGTTCACCTAAGGGTTCGTCCAATTCACAGCCATCGAAGAAGAGGGAAGGTTGGTTGTTTGAAGTGGTGGGGGTATTTGGCATAAATTTCCCTAAGTTATCCTTATTCCTACGAGGCATGAAAGAAGTGTTTTTAGTTTTTTTGTGTTTTTTTTAAGATTTGAAAATAATTGTAGAATTAAAATTCCAAATTGAATGGAAACTAACTAACTGAATGAAAACTAACTGCTTGAATGGAATATCATTTTACAGAATGGAAAAAAAGCAAGCAATGCAAAATGGAAAATAAAGCAAACTAAATTACTTTTGCAGAAATGAAACTAATAGCAAAATGTCAGAGATAAGAAATAGAAGAAAGAAAGCAGTAATCACATATTACCTAGACACCTCCCTGGCAATGACGCCAAAAAGTGATGAGCACCAGTATTGCAACAAGAATGTTGTAACTCCTGGGGCTACCAACTTTACTTTATCAACCTTAGGTTCGTACAAACTTGGAGGTGACAGTGTTGTATATGCAAGTAAATGTGATGGGTCTGCTCTTTGTTAATGCTCAGCTGACAATAAACCACTAAGGTTTCTCAAACCATATTTCTATGGATTCAGAAGAAGATTCATTATCAATGAGGAAAAGAGAAATCTACACTAAGAGAAAGGTTGTCTACTGTAGTGAAGAAAAAGGCTGAAATCAAATGCTAAAACACACCATTTTTCTAACTAACTGCTAGGAGGCTTTGCTTCAAAAGAGTGCTAAGTTAACATGTATGCAATCCTATTGTTCTGAGCATCCAAATTGAATCATAAAACATTCTACTTCTGTGCATGCAAATGACCAAAATAACTCTGTTCTTGTTTTTTGTCTTTTTTGTGTGAGTGTGAAAGCTAACTTCTTTTGGTGATGTGGCAGGGGGGGCTTAAGGATGGTGTTGAATGGTTAGAAGGCTTGGAAGATAAGTAGGGGTCCTTTTCTAGCTTCCTAGGGCCCTTTTCCACAATTCGGCTTCAAAATAGGCCACTATAGGTCAACCTACAATATGTCCTAATGCATTCTACATGATGTCCTAAATTCCTACAAAATCCCCTGTATTCCTAGAGGATACAACCGAGAGCAAAAGGAGGGATGTTGGAGGTGATGGAAAGCTTAGGGAAGGTGGTTGGTGGATGGAATGAGGCTAGGGAGTTCCTAGGACAACTTCAAAACTCAAAACCAAAGTTGGGATATTACTGGATTTGCTCAACAAGCTTGGAGAAGTATTCTTGTGAAAGGATGAAGTTGGTGAGGGTTTTGGTGAAAGAAATGAATCATCATGGATGGATGAAGTTGGGATGAGGTTGTTGATCTTGAAATATCTATGTACTGCTGAAACTCCTACACTGCATCAACCATTGACATTTATCCATAATTCATGTAAACAAGAAGGATTTCAATTAACTAAGAAAAATTGAATTTCATGAGGTAGTTGCCTATTTCATGCATGAGGTAAAACTTCCAGAATAAGATGAAACCTCGATGAGATCTGAAGTAAAAACAAAGATAATAGAAATGATATCTAAATCCAATTCTTGCAAGCTAATCGAATGCTGACCTAAGTACAAAAAACCCTAAATTCCATGAGAAAATAGAATTCTGTTTTTTTGGGGCTGCATAGGGTTTCTTTCCTCAAACCATGATCCCTGAAGGAAGGAGTGAGGAAAAATCCACCTACTGATAGCTTTGTGATGTTCCTTTATCTCTTCTAAGCTACTGCTGAAGTAAAGCACAAATGGAAGCAAGCTAATCGAATCTACAACTACTTGCAATGAAATAATTCTAAAGACAATTCAACCATTAATCTATGAAATTCACTAAGCATACAAATGCAAAAAGAGGAGCTTTTTCTACTAGGGTTGGGCCCTAACTCAAGATCTTTAGCCCTCTGAGTTAACTCAGTGCTAGATCAAGGAAATTCTCATTCTCATTATGAAAACATAAAATTACATAACAATGTCTTCCACAAATCTTGAACTCGAAAATGACTTGTGTTTTTATAACAAAAATTCCAATCCTAATGAGGCTCTAGGCCTTCTTATTTATACAACTGAAGTTTCCAACAACTTCCTTAAATATGGAGAGGCTCGACTCCCAAGCTCGAGATAAACTAGCGCTTTCACTATCACTTGCTTGGCTGCCTTTTGATCTGCATGTCTTGGCTGCTTGTACTTCCAATTAGTGTGATTGATGGAGGAATATTCGAATGAGTGAGGAGTAAATTTGGAGGATCTACCTCCTACAATCTCTCATCCTTGTTCAATTTGAGTTTCAGCTCTTAATTAGCCAAAATTTCCATGATTTTCTCTCAAAAACCTACAATTAAAGCATATTAGTCCACTAGGCATAATATCTCACCTTGACTCATCTCATTAAGCAAAGTACAATCAAAATATGTAATAATTTATGAGAAGAGTTGATTTGAATAAGCTAGGAGGTGGATCAAGGTCTATATAGTTACCCAATGATGAGGCTCATCACATACCATGGATTCTTTTTTTTTGTCAAGTTGTCTGTGTTCATCTAGGCTTGAATTATGTCTTGAGAAACCGTAACCCAAGGGCATCTAAACTGTCAAAATCACCTAAGGATCATACTTGGCCTTTGCCACACTAGACCCAAATTGACTAGATTTTAGCATGACTCCTTCCCATAGCACTGGCACAACAACCTTTGTGATGTTTGATGTTGGGTTGCCATGTTAATGAGGTCCATCATCAACAGGTTGTGCTAGTGGGATTTGACCAATACCATGGGTCATTTTTAAATTTTTTATTATCTAATTTTATAAGATTATTTTTATTGTATTATTTTGTTACTTTATTTTTAATTTCACTGAGTTAAATGTTTATGTTACATTAAGTTACATATCTCCACCATATTTTAATTTTATTTGACTTAATTTGTGACAACTAATTTTATTAAAAAAAAAAATTATTATATTTCAAAATAAAATACTATATTTAAAAATATAGAACCCAAAAACTAATGTGTTAAATTAATTATTTTACTTTTATTATAATTTATTTTAATTTAAATAAAAATGTAAAAAAACATGATAAAATATTACAATATCTCTACCATATTAAATTAGACATCACCTCTCAAAAACAATATTTTTTCCTCTCACAAATATATTATTACTTTTATTTTTTATTATATTTTAAATATTATTTTCATTAATATTTAATCTACTAGCAAAATGTTCGGCTTTCATCCGGCAACAGAAGAATTTCTCTCTCATGAATTCATGTGGGGAGTCTAATAAGATAACCATAAAACTTGAGGCTGGCAATGAATTACTCTCATTCAATTTTGGTTATAAACAAAGCACTTTCAAAGTTCAACAAACATGGTATAATAACTCCAATTGTGGAAACATAAAGCCAAGAGGCGAGGAGATCTAAGCAGGGTGGAAACATAGATGGTGGTTTAAGTCAAATGTCGAGAACGGCATTACAGAATCAACCGGAATGATGTGATACATTCCGAAAATAAATAAAGTTCCCGAGAAAATGAAAGGAAAAATCAACATAAAGAAATATAATGGAGAGGACAACTATTGAAAAAGAGTGAATTCATTTAAAACTTAATATAATTCATTATAAGCTTTCGCGCTTCTTAATTATAACCATATCTATCGTTTTCGTATTCTGGAACATAGGGAGGAAAATTAAAGATAGGAAATACGTATGGGGATTCATTATTATCATGACAATGAACCCCTTATTACTTTATATCTACGTCAAATAAGAACAACGGTCGAGGCAGCAGTAGTCCCTGCCCAGCGAGTCAAAGGAGGTATTGGGCATGATAATTTGAAACAAAATCTAATATTTCAGGCCACAAGTTCAGAACAAACCGTGGCCTGAACAGGTTTTAGTAGATGAACGGAGTATCCATTTCGAGACAGTGTATGACGTGATATAAGTTGTCACGCACTAAAAACCATGCAGTTCCTTTCCTTGTGCCCGCCACTTTTCAGCTGGTCAGATTTGACGCAATTTATTTAATAGCCAATGTTGCACGAAGTCTGGACGTGTTTTTTTGAGAAGCAAAGTTTCATTTTCCAAAAATCTAGCAAACTAAATGTCTTAGAAGCGTGTATATATATATATATATATATAAAATTTAAGTATTTCATGGAAGTGAAATTTAATTTTTAAAAATCTAGAAAATGAAATGTCTCAAAAAAACATTAATTTTATATATATATATATATATATTATATATATATTAAATAAAATGTCTAAAATAACAAAAATTAGTTGTAGAAGATATGAAAATACTCATATTTGTACAAAAATCAAGATAGATATAATATCCATTGTATATTAATGATTAATTATTGGAGCATCAACTATTTAGATTCTTCTCATGTTGTCTAGTCTTTGCCTCTACTTGGATTGTCTAGGGATATTAGTTAACCTTGCCCATTTTTTATCAAACTACCTAATCCAAGCCTTAAAATATGACGGAAACAACTTAACATGTTTGATCAATGATTTTCACTGGATTGAAAGGTAAATTTTTGCTAAGGTTGTGGCAAAGCAGTTCAAAAATTAACACCACCAATGCTATGATACATATGGGGCATAGTACTCTTGATTAAATGCCAATCACATGATATAATCTAATGAAATGCCACAATTTCACATAATCTATTGAATTTTGAATATGATATGAAATTATGTTTTATCGATATAAAGTTCGATAACATTGGAACCACTCTCAAATATTGAAACATAAAAGAGAATGTAACTTTTGCTTTCACTTTTACGAGAATCTCAAACCCAACTTAAGTTAAAGATTTTTTATTTTTATTTTTTTTAGAAATAGGGCACCCATGAAACCACTTGAATCCCTATGGATCCGCGCAAATTCGTGCCCAAACCTCCATGGATCTATGTACAAATCCATTTCTAGATTTGCAAATCAAGAATCTAGAACACAGATCAAATCCGCGTGGTTCTAGATTTCCATAAATGTTGAGCATGATGCTTAACTATGTTATGTAATTGCTGACAAATTAGCCAACAAATTTTGTGTTATGAGTTATCAGAATTAGGGCAACTAATTAATAGATGTAATAATTTATTATTCAACAAATTATTAGGGACAACAAACTGATTAGATAATGGATAATCCAATTAGAAATATGTTGGATATATAATAATCTATTCATTCCTCATACGGAGATATGAGAATCCAATGAGAGTTCAGAGCATGGATTGAGAATCTGACTTCTCTTGTTTTTGTTCAATAGTTCTTTTATGTTTTCATATGTAATCTCTTGATAGATTTAACATGTGGTATCAGAGCTAGGTTAAGACCATTGATTTATATGTGAAGTGTGTGTTGTTGGCAGGAGGTTTCAAAAGTTTGTGAAAATCATTGGCAAGAGTTTCCATAATTTTGTGAAGATTGTGCACATTCAAGTTATTGGTGGTAGTGCTCAGCAGTTAGCAGCAATGGCCAACAACAACAACAATATGAATATTTCTCAGCCACAAATACTAGCGTTTAAAGGTGAGAACTTGGTTTTTAGAGCATTAAGATGAAAACATTGTTTCTCTCACAAGATTTGTGGGATTTCGTAGAAAATGGATATACAGAACTAGATGCTCAAACACTTTCCCATTGGACACAAGACCAAAGAGCACAATTAAAGGAAAATCATAAAAAAGATTTGAGGTCTCTCTTCCTCATACAACAAGGAGTGCATGATTCTATTTTTCCAAGACTAGTTGGAGTAACAAAATCAAAAGAGGCATGTGACACTTTGCATCAAGCATATCAAGGAATTGATAACATATAAATTGTCAAGTTGCAGTCCTTAAGAAGAGAATTTGGAACTTTGTGCATGCAAAACTCTAAATCTATTGAAGATTTTTTCACTAGAGTTATGGGAATAGTGAATGAAATTAGGTCTTACGGAGTAAATTTAAAAGATCAAAAAATTGTTGAGAAGATTTTAAGAAGTTTGCTTGCAAAATTTGATGGGGTTGTTGTTGCTATTGAGGAGTACTCAGTGGTCTGTGAATGAGCTAATGGGGTCTCTTCAATGTCATGAGAAAATAATCAATAGATCTTCTGAAAAATATATTGAGCAAGGTTTTCAAGTAAGAGAAAATGTTTCCAAGGAAAAAAGTGGTTCCTCTCATGAGGAAATCTAGAACACTTCTGAAAGAGGAAGAGGAAGAGGACAAACATACATAGGAGGTAGAGGTCAAGGAAGATTTTTTTCTGCAAACAACAAAGGAAGAGCTAATGATGACAACGATGGAGGTAAAAAATTTAATAAATCCCATGGTCAATGTTTTTATTGTAAAAGATTTGGCCATTATGAACAAAATTGTTGGAAAAAACAAAACAACAAGCTAATTTTTCTGAAGAAAAAGAAGAGGTTGACACTTTATTCTTGGCTTGTGATTCAACTAATAATGTTTCCAAAGAGTGGCTTATGGATAGTGGTTGTAGCAATCACATGAAACGAAACAAAGATGGATTTGTGCAGATAGATGAATCTACAAAATCCGATGTACTGTTGGGAGATGACAAGCTAGTTGAAACTAAAGGTAAGGGAAGAATTGTTGTGAAGAAAAAACAAGGAAAACCAAAGCACATTAATGATGTTTTATATGTTCCTAGTCTAGCACATAATTTGTTGAGTGTGGGGAAGCTCTATGAAAAGGGATATTTAATTGTTTTCAAGGACAAGCAATGCATAATATATGATAAAGATGGTCACAATAAACTTATTGCTAAGACTAATATGCTGCAAAACATAATTTTTTCTTTAAATCTCCCTTGTGGAGAAAGTACAACATTGAATGTTGCTTATGATGATAATTCTTGACTATGACACATAAGGTATGGGAATTTGAATATGAAAGGCTTGAAATTGTTATGTAACAAGAAAATGGTCAAAGGGTTACTACTTATTGCTTCTATTGATAAAGTCTGTGAAGGGTGTATTCTTGGTAAGAAACATAGAGATTCATTTCCAATAGGAAAATCATGGAGAGCAAGTAAACCATTGGAGCTAGCGCATGTAGATATATGTGGTCGTATGAAAACTTTATCTCTAAAAAAAAGAAGTATTTCATTATATTTGTGGATGATTTTAGTAGAAGAACATGGGTGTATTTCATTAAAGAAAAATCTGATGCATTTATCATATTTCAACAATTTAAAAATCTTGTGGAAAAGAAAAGTGGTTATTGTCTAAAAACTTTACGCACAGATAGAGGGGGAGAATTCACTTCTAATAAGTTTGATTTGTATTGTAAAATGAATGGCATTTAAAGACAATTGGCAACTAGTTATACTCCCCAATAGAATGCCATTACAAAACGTAAGAATAGAACAATTGTTGAGATGGCTAGGACCATGATGAAAGGTAAAAACCTTCCAAACATTTTTTGGACTGAAGTTGTAGCTACATCTATTTATTTTCTTAATCGATGCTCGATATGAAGTGTGAAAAATATTACCCCTTATGAAGCATGGTGTGGAAGAAAACCCAATATTTCTCATCTAAGAGTCTTTGGTTGCAATGCCTATGCTCATGTTCCTACTGAAAAGAGAAGAAATCTTGATGATAAATGTGTGGAATGCATTTTTATTGGATATTGTGAGGAAACCAAAGGTTAGAGATTGTACAATCCACAAATTGAAAAAGTAATGACTCGTTGTGATGTGTTCTTTGGTGAGAAAGAAGAATGGCAGTGGAATTAGGATGTGCAACAACAAACTCCAAGTATTGTTGTACAAGAAGATGAATCTTTTGTTTTTGTAATAGGGTGGACCAAGGCGTTCACTGGTTTAAAATTAATATCTACATTCCACGCTAAAATAAATTAGAGGTATTAAGATTCATAATGGTAACAATATTAATGAGGGGAATGAATCTAGTAAACACAAAAGACAGTTTTTTAGTTTCACTTTGTTGGACACCTAATCCTCTAAGAGTTATGGTGTGGAAGTTAAACAGTCAAAGGAGTCTAAGAGACGTTGGAAGATAAATCCAATAGTCATGTACAATATATTACAAATGAGCATCTTGTGAATATTAAAGGAAATATCATGCTTATCCTTCATGTTCTGCCTTCACCATGTATGTTTTTAACACGGTATCAGAGTTGCAACGGTATTCCTGCCTTGCCCAATTTTATATCTCTATTTTTTTGCCTTTTTTCCAACCTCCCAGACCTATCATTTTCAGGTCTTGTAGTCCTTGCTGTTATAACTCCTATGCCTCATCTTTGCATTCTTAGTTTCTCCTACCCTATAATAATTGTGCTATTCTAACTGCATAATTCTTGCAGTCACTGTATTATTCTCTGTGACGAGCCGTCAATTTTTCAAATTCGTTGCATATAATGTACCACAAAATTTTCCCAACTCATAGTCGAGTATGTAGACTAGTCACTCAAGTTCATGACCTTTAGAAAATCATCAAAATCATCCTCGATCCCCTGTTTCCCATTATATATTCCTTGTGGATGAATGGTTTGAGTAAATTAAGTTCCATTTGATCTAAGAGTATTTGGAGTTCTGTTAGTGTAGTTTCAGGGTTTTTTTCTTGGGTGTTGTTTCACGAGCATTTTTAAAAGCATGGGATTGTCAGACAAAATCCATAAAATTGATATCTCTCTGATAGAAATGGGAGAATTCCTTCATTAAAATGTGTGTAAGCGACCTTGAGAGTTAGTTTCTCTAGCATGGTGCCTCCACATTTGAGCAATGGTGTGATGATAATCAATCACCGAGAGTGGGATGGCCAGAGACGTGGCTTTCTTGAAAGTGTGCTTAGAGGTGGGGACTCCCACGATTTATTTTTTTCTCTCGAGCTTCATAAGCTCTCTGATTTTGGCCATGGCAAAAGAAACGATGGAGCCAGTGCCCAATCCCAATACCATTCCTCTCTGCACATGTTCCATGGCATGTATCACATCGAGTGCATTGCATTTGTTATGCCCACAAGGCCAAGGATGTAGTGAGCAGTCTTACCAAGGTCATAGAGGTAGCGAACGACGATATCTACCAGAGCTTCAAAGGCATATTTCTGGAAGGATTTGAACCTGACAGTTTCCCATATTTGCGCCACTACTATTCAAGCAACTGCTCGGATGAAGGCATCCACTCCTCCATTAGGATTTTCTCATTGTTTGTTGGCATATGTGACGTAGTTGCCTATGTTGGTGTTGTAAGTGTTCCCCCATTGGTGGTTATCCTCGTTATTGAATCATAAAAACTGCTTCACTGGGGTTTTCTATGTTAAAACTCAATTGAATATTTCCTGTGAGTGTGGTAGAGAAGAAAAATTTTGCATTAAAAGAAAAAAAAATTGTGGCAACTGCTTCTTTCCAACATGAGTGACGGTACCCTCTTCAATGCATCCGTTATGCCATTCATGGTGTTCGAGATATTAATTCATCTCTTCAAACATTTATAAACATGCACCTTGTGGGTTCCATTCATATGTTGATCATAATATGGGTTGAATTATATGTCCGTTGATGTATTGAATGCTAAAACATCCATGTGCATTGAGCTTTGAAGTCAAGCCATTTATATGTACCATTTCCAACACCGATCATCTATGTACAATCAACTGAGCTTCTGGCAGGTATACATAATTTCTTTTTAGAGTTGATATTGTTTCAAAAGGAAGGAGGCTGAAAATCAAATTGCTCCAAAGGAACCAACGAAAGCTCAAAAACTTTGAAGTGTTGCCTCATTTTGAGATGTTTGAATTTGACCACATTAGTTGAACGTCTATTACTGTAAGAGGGTGGAATTTGAAGTGCTAGTTGTGGGTTTTACTGTGATATTATTCCTAAAATCCTGCTTAGCAACAATATCTAGTCTCATGACTTGTACAAGGTAGTAATATCTCCCTCTCACATCTTTCTTGAGTTGAATTATAAACCCAAAAAAAAACACTTGTGTTGGTATTATTTTCTATCTTTAGGGCCAAAATTTTACTTGCACTTATTGGTTGAGCTTGAAAAATGGTCAGAATTATTGAGTTATTAGAGTTGTTAAATACTCTAATTCATTCCATTGTTGATGAGATGGTCCAAATCAATAAGGGCACTCTCTACGATATTCTAACCTATTTATAAAATGCAAAAGAAAACATTGAAATTTTACGAGCTTGAATCACAGCTTCAACAAGACGAGTTACAAAAAAGACAACATTATGAACTTCTTTTTGTTCAGAACATTGAGATAGATATCCATCAACGGCGAAGAAGTCATCAAATCAATAATTTTGAGGTTGATTCAGATCAAGTGCTAATTTCAGAAGTAGATTTAAATATAGGTGTGGAAATTCAGTCTGCACTTCCTAAGCTAATCATCAGACCTTGGGAAGAGCTTGTCCATAACAAGCACAAAACAAGTCTTGGATATGACAATGGTGTGTCCTTCCATATTTCAGAATATTAAAAGCCCATCCGGTTCCATAGTGTTGGGTTTCTTCATGATGGTTCAACTTCAACTATTCCAGATTCTGCTCCTAAACATTCACAACGAAATCTTGTTAAATGGCAACATTGTAACTGAGTTGACCATATGAAAGATCATTGTTTTGATTTTCATCCATATGAGCATTGCCATAAAATCAATCATTCTTCAAACACATGCTTCAAAAACAAACCTCCTACAAAGACAAAGATTCATATTGGATGGATCGCTTCTTGGGAATGGGCTTCAATAGCTAAGAATATATTTCAGTCATATGTCAGAACTTGTTCTAGAGTATTGAATAGTATTGCAGTTGAATTGTCTCCATCATCTCATCTTGTACCTAACAAGGGGGGGAGTGATGGTCATCTACAAGCTTCAAAACCACATCAAGCGAGCTTAAGCCACAACTTGTCATACCAGATTTAAAGTTGTAGCTAAAGACAAAGATGTCCCTGAGCATGCCTTCAGTTTGTGATCATCCTTAAACCATCTATGCGGGTTTGAGACATCTCTTCAAAGAATTGGGGACACTTCCTCTAGCAAAATACTTCAACTTCTTGTCAGTTTTGGAAGAGTTCTAGGAATTGCATTAAGCATTCCAGAGTTTGTGGTCATCCTTAAACCATCACAGGTTGATACCTCCCTTTTCACGTTGAGGTTTTCCCTTTTTATGCACGGTGAGACCTCCCTTTCAAGGTTGAATTTTTCCCTCTTCAAAACATTAGGAGCACTTCCTCTAGCAGAAGACCTCAACTTCATGCCAGACTTGGAAGAGTTCCAGGAACTGCACTAAGTGTTCCAGTGTTGGTGGTCATCCTTAAACCATCACCTTATACCAACATTTCAAAGAGCACATTCAACCTAGGGCTGCCATGCATTTTCGCACATTTTGTATTATAACTCTCTTCTTGGACTCATACATACCCCTTCGCATTAAGGGGGGAATGTTGGACACCTAATCTTCTAAGGGTTATGGTGCGGAAGTTAAACTGTCAAAGGAGTCAAAGAGACATTAGAAGATGAATCCCACAATAATATACAATGTATTATAAATAAACATCTGGTGAATAGTAAAAACAATCTCATGCTTATCCTTCTTGTTCTACCTTTGCCATGTATATGTTTAACATACTTTAAACAATACTAGAACTAGAACTGAGGATTTCCTATCAATATGTAACAAAACATTATTTTTATTTTTTATGAAAATTTCAATTCCTTACCGTATTAATGAGATATATGACCGTTATGGTTTGCACTTTCACTGCCTATACCACATGAATTTTCAATTTCAAAGGGACGAAAGCGGGTGGAGTCTCTCGCATGTTTGGTGGAATAGATTTATGACCGTTATGGTTTGCACTTACACTACCTATACCACATGAATTTTCAATTTCAAAGGGATGAAGGTCGGTGGAGTATCTCAAAAGTTTGATGGAATAGACGCAACTAAGATAAAGGAAGTTCACTCTTTAGCTAAAATCACTTTCGAAAGATAAAAGGAAAATAAAACATCACTTTGGTACATGAAAAGATAACTACGAGAATAATATCAACAGCCCTTCTTGGGTAATTTAGACATTGTCATCCTTCTGGTTGGTGCAGTCTCTCAAAATTTTGGTGGAATAGACGCAACTAAGATAAAGGAAGTTCACTCTTTAGCTAAAATCACTTTCAAAAGATAAAAGGAAAATAAAACATCACGTTGGTACATGAAAAGATAACTACGAGAATAATATCAACAGCCCTTCTTGGGTAATTTAGACATTGTCATAACCAAGCCATACCCTGACAAATTAATACCAGTCATTTTGTCCTTTATAACAGAGCATGATAAGGCAATTAGGACTAAGTACTTGACAACACTTGCAACGTCCATTGCAAGGGACGATGTATTAGCAACAAAAATAAAAACTTCCAAGTTCAGCAGAAATGCTCACGAACTGTTGGCATTAAAAAACATCACATCCAGCTAAAAGGAAGAAGAGGCTGCTAGAATCGGAAACTCAATTATTGCACAAGGAATTGCCAGGAATACAGAATAGCGAGGGGAAACATAGTACAATGATGCTATTGTATTCTGAGTAATCCCCTTAGTAGTCCGAAGTATTTGAATAAGACTAATTGTGTTGCCTCAAAAACCATAGCACCTAATTGCAACATGACAACCCTAGCATTGAACTAGGCTTCTCCATATGCAACAATGTCAACACACAAAGAGATTTACAAAACTCCAAATGAATACACTCCTACAAACGTTCGGCCCTTGGCAATTTGTATCAAAGAACCAAATAAATAAACATATGTTAAATTCGACAGCCACGGGATCAAACACTAGAGTGCGCTGATGAGTATCACTGAAGAAACATAATTTTTCTTGGTCATGACTACAGGCTCCTGTACAAATTTGATAAGGCGGACCAACGCAAATGCTAAGACAGAGCAAAAGGCTATGTGAATCATGGTGAGGCTTAATGGGTAGGGCCAGTTGTACATCATCTTGTCTAGAATGTATTTGTTGTAGAGTTAAATTTGCGGACTTCAGAAAAGCAAAGCTAACTAAAATTCAGTATGATAAAAAATCAATGTACTATTTTCTAGAAAATATTTAAATGTAACCCAAATCATGCTTCTTTAAATAGCAAATCTCAACCAAACGAGCATCTTGCTCTTAAAGACAGGACCTGTGAGTCAAATTCGACCCCGGCTCTCAAAAGTGGCTAGCTAAATGTGCATATGCAAGGTATAAAAAATTAATAAGAAATGCAAGGAATAAAAAATTGATGAGAAATGAGATGGATAAGACACAATTGATCTGTTGCAGTTTGATGGGTTAAATAATCCCCCTCCCTAACAATTTCCTTCCCAACGAGAAGGTATAGGTCCCATGTGGCTTTCAGTAAAACTTTGAAATTCAAGCCATATTCCTGAACATAAATAATTATATGCTCAAATACATCAGATACTACGTCATAGCTTAGATGTTGCTCTAATTACCAAATATATTGAATTGAAGCATTTGGAAGGGAATGCATCCCACAGCTTACCTGTGTCTATAAAACCCACAACAATGTCCTCTCCCATCCTGCCTGTACTGAGTAGACTGTTAGGAGAAGAAGGATTTAGTTGGATGACCTCCCAACCGTGTGTACCATGCACATTTATAATCTTGTTGGGCATAACACAAGCCACTCCAGGGAGATCTGCATGCCATCTTCTTAGGATTAGGACTTAGAACTGTTTTATAATTTATATATTTGCATGTTATGGTCACCTTAATGGGACTATAGCAACAAAGGCGTAGACAAAACAAAATAATACATCAGCTCATGGTTCGTTGGCCAATTTTGCCACTCACCTGCAATGACTTGGCTTGAGAGCGGGAGAGCTTAGTAGCAAAACCAGAAAAATTGTTCTCGTAATTGTATAATACGGAATCAAGTTCTGCCTCCTTGTTGAAGTATAAATTTGATGTGGTATAAGCCTTTCTATAATACACCCAACAAAATTTTATACTGAAGATAAGGATTAGAATTGATAATAAACTCCTTCCAAACACTGAAGCAAAAGAGTCATGTCCATTTGTTCATTCGGCTCTAGGTCCCGGTATTGCTTCTGTCCCATACACACAATGTGAATCATGGCATTCAATGCCATGAACTATAACGAAAAATTATAATATTCTTATATATATATATTATATATATATATATATATATATGCGTCAGTTGGGTAAAAGTATCATCAGTATTTACTGTAGAGCAATGTAGTGGGTATGACTTACATTGCTCCCATTAACTGGGAATTCCTGTAGGAGAGTAAGAACTGCCCGGAGAGTAAGAACTGCCCGCTTGACCACCAGGGTACTCAACATTTCTATTGCCTTCGCGGTAACCCCATCCCCAATATCATATTTCATATGCAGCATCAAGAAGGACATCTCATACATTTCTATTGTCCTCGCAGTAACCCCATCCCCAATATCATATTTCATATGCAGCATCAAGAATGACATCTCATTATATTCAGCATCAAGCACATCTCAGGGTACTCAACATTTCCAAAGCTTCCATTGCCTTTGAGGTAACTTCATCCCCAATATCATAATTCATATGCAGCATTAAGAACGACATATCATTATTCCTCAAGTGCTGAAACATTTGCGTAAAAAACCCATTTAAACGCTAGTGTAGTGTGAGCTTTTTTAGTACTGGAGACGAATGTGCCATGTCAAAACAACATTTATATTTGCTACTATATATAGTTTTACTATTATTTTTAATAAGTATTATATTTATTTGATGTCAAGATATAAGTATTAACTACATGACAAGATTTCTATCATAATAGGATGCAGGGATGCCTCATTACGAGGCATGGTTTAATATTTTGTCGTGTATATTTATTAATCCTTTAAGTGGTTTAGTGCAAATATTTATGGATTTATTTAATTTTATATGGGTTTGAATATCATATTTACAATATTTTTATTTTATTTATTAGTATAGATTTATTTTAACCATGGATCTATCAAAAATTAAGTGAAATCAATTTTTTTGAGTTGTAAAACTTTTTTATAGTGTCAACTTAAAATAAATTGCACCTTCAAATATTGCATCTTTCTAGGGACTTGATAGATGTGAATCTTTCTCTATATATCTTTCATTTTTAAAATTGTGTTTTAGAATTTTAGAATGCATCAATAGATTCAACCCCCTGAAAACCCTTTAAATATTTAGAATAAAATAACTTAAATATGCAATTCCAACAAATATTTTCTCTATTCAAAATTAACCTTCGTCAAGATGTAAAATAAAGATACTTCAAATGCTATAACAATAAAAATTTAAGTTTTCAATTAATTTATATAATATATAGACATTATTATTATTTTAGACCATACAATCATATGTAAGTTGTTTACATTCAAATAATTTAGTTAACACTTTCATTGAGATATTTTATCTATGACTTATTAAAGTTTGTTTCTTATTAATATATTGTAAAATACATTTCTATATTACTTTATTTTATATATTGAAATAATTATTATTAATAAATTTTGAATTTCACATAATTAAATTAATGTCACATCTCTTGCTTATTATTGTTATATAGAAAGAATTGAATATTTTTAGTTTCAATTATTTCTCTTTGCACACTGAAATATTTTATTTTGGTTCATATATATATATATATATGCTTTCTGAATTTGATATTAAAATAAATTAGCTAAAATAGAGATTAAAATGACTTATTTCCTATCTAATTGAAATATGAAAATATAAAAAATATCACTTTATTGGTTTTCTTGTTTTAATTACTTTAAAAGAACATGAAAAGTTCATATAAAATTATTTTGTTGAAAATATTTTATTTATAATTTATAATGAGAGAGAAATATTTTTAGTATATCTCTTTTTGTATTGGTTGTAATACCAACAACCAATAAACAAGCACAAGTAAGAGTGAGCCTAATAATACTTTTAATTAATTAAAACTAACTAAATATATATTTGTTTTTTATTGCAATATAAACCGACATTATTTTATATTATATATATATATATATAATATATATAAATATATAAAGCTCCACTTTAAATAATATCACTCTCATATTGAATTATAAATTAAATTTTTTACCCAATCATTTTAATTTTTATTTATGTCTATATTATATTTGATAAACATAGAACCCTACTATAATTTTATATAAGTATTATATATTTTTTAAATCTATCATGTAAGAATTACGGTTATTACCCAATATGCTAAATGGCCATAATTTCTATTGTACTAATGGTTAAGAGCATGTGTTTCCTTTTAAGAAGTCACAGGTTCAAAACCAGAGGGGTAGAGTATGTATGCCTTGGTAGACGCCTTGGTAGACTTAGCAGTCGGTCCCTTGTCCCACAAACAAAACGGTCTCATATACTTATTTGGTATCTTTCTTGGCCATGACCTTAAAAATAGATATTATTATTATTATTAACATTACTAAGTGATAAGTGCAATTCTTTGTCCCACAAACAAAAGGGTCTCATATACTAATTTGGTATCTTGCTTGGCCATGACCTTAAAAATAGATATAATTATTATTATTATCATTACTAAGTGATAAGTGCAATTCTTTGTCCCACAAACAAAAGGGTCTCATATACTAATTTGGTATCTTGCTTGGCCATGACCTTAAAAATAGATATTATTATTATTATTATTATTATTATTAAGTGATAAGTGCAATTCTTTGTCTCACAAACAAAAGAGTCTTATATACTAATTTGGTATCTTGCTTGGCCATGACCTTAAAAATAGATATTATTATTATTATTATTATTATCATTACTAAGTGATAAGTGCAATTCTTTACTCTACGTACAAAAGTGGGGAAAACTATATCATATTAAAAAATCATATATTTTTTGTAATGAGATAAATGTATTCCAGCTATCCATATTCATTCGTAGCTTAAATATGGTGAAAACATTTTTTATTATATAATGTGGTACATAAATTGGAAAAATAAATTTCAACGAAATGATGGGACTACCCCTAAACAAATCAAAGGCAAGAACATACATAGATTGGAAAATTAATTTTCTAACTAAATGGTGCGACTACGCCAACAACATACAAAGTACCCAAAAAAAATTTCCCTTGAATGTGTTGACATCCTTTGGCTCCATACGAGAGTAATGATTATGTTGTTTTCAAATCTCAAGAAAAAACTTTTAACATCAAGTGATGCTATATAATTTTGCATTTATCAAATAAGAAATATCAAATCACTTCAGCTGTACATTTCTTAATCCTTTAAAATGTATCTAGACAAAAATGAATAGAGATAGACATTATTTCTATGTTAATGTCATCGCTAAGGCATTAAATTATTTACGCAAATCCATACTTACATTTCTATCTTTCTCTAACCATTTTGATTTTTGGTGTATATATCAAATTTAGCTCTTTTATATATATATCATTTTTTTTTTTTTTGGGGTCTTTTATGTATATTTGGTTAACATATATTATTATTATTATTTATAAGTAGAATCCCATATGTAAACATTACTTATATAAATCTTTCTTTATCATGTTAAGTTGTTAGTGTAAGATTATATCTCTTGATGTGTAACTATTCTAATCATTTAGAAATTAATTTAAGCATATATGAAAAAGTTGGTAACAACAATGTTTCTATGTTAATATTACATTTATAGTATTTATATTTATCAGTAAATTTTGATTTCTATATATTTAGATAATATATATTATTATTATCAATTGTTAAACTTACTATTGTCTTTTAAAATGAAAATGTCAACATTCCCACATAGAAATTGTGACATCTCTATCATAATAAGATATATATTCCCTTGATTACTCACAAAGAAATGATATGTCCCACTCGAATCTTATAAGATTTGCATCAGTGATATAATAATATGAGCCATTTAATGATATAGTTGTCCTCCATCTCCTATCAATATATTTATTCATGTTTGTTTGTAATTTTATTACCATTGAAATGTTGTTTTATCATATATTGTCACTTACTAGAAAACCAAACTTCCAATTATTATGTGACTATAGCTACACCCATGTACCTCCAAAACCATATAGTATACTTGGCCCTTTTTTACCAAAGATCCTAATATTCTTTGGTTCCATATGAAATTAATTATTCTGTTCCTTTGATATATGAATAAAAACATTTAGACACCAATATGGAGTAATGCTTCTGAACACTAGATCTATGATTGTGAAAGGGACCAAATCCATTGAAGTGTAATTTTTTTATCATTTAATATGGACCTAGTCACAAAGAAGAAAGGGATGATAATAATTTTCTATGTTAATGTTATATTTGATAGTACTAAATTATTTATGCAATTATACATGTTAATCCCTATACAAATTCCATGTTAAGCATAACCCCCATTTTCATCCCTAGATAAAGCCCTAGATGTTGAGTTATTAAATTTGTGTTGTTTTATTAGTTTTGATGAGTAAACCATTTAATTATACTTATATCTTGTATCTCCTATATATATTCTTAGGAAGCCTGGTCTTAGAATCATCTTATCCTGTAAATTTTTTCTATTTTAAAAGGAAGTTTCCCCCTTGAAGATGTCTATATTTCACTCTTATAATATTTCTCAAGCTATGTTGATTCTTATCTCTATTTTTAGGATATTCAATTGTTTTCCATCTAACATTTGATATTAGAGAATATGTTCTTAAGGTTTTTTTCATTCAATCAAGGCCTATGTGTACATTTGTTATAAGTTGCTTTCTATGAAATATTAAACAATCAAATTTTGGTGAGATTGAGGAGATAATTGTCATATTTGAAACTTGAAGAATGCAAATTGAATGCCACTATTTCTATCAAAAATAAGAATGACCATTTGATTTCTGATAAAAGTTTTATAATTAGACCAAAAGTTTGGATACATGGAATTTCGTACAAGTTTCCTATATGAAAGGGGTCTACAATCAACAAGTTTTGAGAAAGTTATGATAATTTTTACTTGGTGCATGTAACCTTGGTTAAAGTTGTCATATTGCAGAGAAGACATATCAAAGTACTGCATGATGAAATTTTATAATGAGAGAGGATAAACTTTTAGAGATAAATTATAAGAACTTAGTCAACTCTAGAACAATATCCAAATTATCATTCTAAAGTGAACAAGTGGAAATAAGATGTAATATATTGAGAATAAGATAAGTAAAAAGATGGATGAGTTTTGAAATTCCATTTTAGTCATATTCTTACATACATTAATTGAGGGATTTCTTAAAGGATATATTAGGACAAAAGAATAATAAAAATGTGCAAGAAATAAAGAACGATTCCCATAATGATGATTATTCATCACTTTTAGGCCCACATCATTAGGATTTCCACTTAGCTCCAAGGAACTACTTTATTCTCAAGATAATATGACCAAATTTGATGGTAAACATACTATAACATGGATATTATAAATGGAGGAATTACTTGATGTACAACAAATGCCAACTTTATAAAATTTAACTTTGATATCCTTCTATTTAGATCTTAATTAATTTGTTTGGTGCAAATGACTTTGTGAATGGAAAAATGCCTTTATTATATATTGGTCTATTTCTATAGATGAATTGATAGCACATTATGGGGATATTAAGAGAAATCCATTCCTTTTTCCATTGATAAATACTTTGAAAATATGTCAAATTATAGAGCACATTGAATAATTTCAAAAGCTTTGTATCGTGGAAACGAACCTTCTAGAGGTTAAATTGGTAGATCTCTTTCTGATAACTTTAAAGGAAAATATTCAAAATGAGGAGCATCTCTTCAAACCTAATTCAAATTATTAGATTTGTTTATGGGAACTTTAAAGGAGACAATTCAAGATGAGGAGCATATGTTCGAACCTAAATCCCCAAAGCATTATTTCTATTTGGTGAGGAAAGTGGAATGTAAAATTATGACTATTATAAGGGTTCTTACTAACAATAACAAAGAGCAACATGTTCTATCCCCTAGTCTCACTCAATCAACAATGTTGAGAACTCAAAAATGAATGAAAAAAGAGAAAAAAATAATATGTTTCAATTGTGAAAACAAGTATGGTAAGGGGCATAAATATCACGAGAATAAATTATTTTACATAAAATATGAAGAGGAAGAAGATAAAGAATTGAAACCATCACAAGATATAGAGATATATGTCACTGCTCCAACCATATCTTGTCATTCATTGGTGGCAACGAATATTCCAAAAATTCCCAATATATAGTCATACATCCAAAACTAAAAGATAATAGAGTTGATTGATTTTGGTAGTACCTATAATTTTAATAACTTAAAAACTAGTGAAACTCCTTAGTTGCTCTATATAGTTCTAGCACCAAAGTATCAAGTAATAATTATAGATTGAGGTACCCTGAATTATTTAGAGAAATTACGTAGAATCAAAATCAGTATGGAGGACCATTTATTAGATAGCCCCATAGTTTTAATATAAATGGGTGGTGCTCATATTGTATTAGGGGTCCAATCCAAGCAATCATTGAGAATATTGGCTCTTAACTCTTAGAGAAATTTTTATGAGATCTTCCTTAGAATATAAGGAAATTGAACTTGGAGGTATCCAAGGGAAATCAATTAATGTGATACTCTGTTATATCATAAAATAATTACTTATAGAGGGATATTAACATCTAATTTCATAATTGTGCTCATTAGGGACTCAAACATACAATCCATATACTCTAGTGGATCTCTAAAAATTTATCAACAATCACCAAAGACTCTCACAATTTCATCCTCCAATGATGGAGAAAGGAAAGAAGGGGCATAAATATTTGAGGGAAGTGCTCGAGGAAGCAGGGAAATTCCTATTAAATTGTGGCAAAATGAGTTAGATAATAGAGTACTATCCCCAGACCCTCCATCTTACGTAATGAAAATAGTCTCGTGGAATATTTGGGGGTTAAATAGCTAATGAATGATCTTATATCTAAAAACAAAGATCAAAATGTAAAATCTAGAGGTAATCTTGCTACAGGGGACCAAAGTGTTTGATAAAAAGCATGAAGGTATAGTGATAAAATGTTGGCAAGGAATGAAGGTAATGGCCATAGGTGCTCATGGCACATCTTGTGGACGCATGGTGCTTTGGGACCCAAATTTGATACATTTCTAAGATTGGGAAGCCATGACCCACAATTTGATAGTAAGATTTAAATGCATAGGAACATATGAGTGGACTAGTTTTGACGATAATATATGGACCACCTATTCCAAGTCAAAAATAAATGTTCTTCATGGATCTATAGAAGACAAGGCAGTCCCTCTAGAAAAATTATTGGATCGTGTGGGGAGACTTCAATATTACTCAAATTTTAGAGTAGAAATAGGGGAATTGAGAAGGTTAGATTCGACAACGTCCCTGTTCAGTGAAACATACATGACCTGGGGCTAATAGACATAGAGGCTTGTAATGTAATGCACACGTTGAGTAACTAAGATAGGGGGGAGATAACAAATAGCGAGCGGACATGATTGATTCCTTATCTTGGAGCAGGTACTAGTTCACAATGGGTTTGTAGAAGCCATGATACTTCCAATATTAGGGGCTGATCACTAGCCAATTCAATTGGTAGTAGACATGAAATCGATTCCTAGGAACAAGCCCTTTAGGTTCGATAGCTTTTGGCTTTTTCATCCAAGTTTTATGGAAAATATGGAACACTAGTGGCAAAATATCTTTACCTAAGGGAGGAAGCTGGATGCAAGTATTCCAAAGGAAATTGAAGGAGCTGCAAATAAAATTAAATCCTAGAACAAAATGGAGTTTAGGGATATTTTTATTGAAGAAAAGAAATTAGATCATGGAATAGAAGGGATACAAAGCAAAATCATAGTGGAGGGACACTTGGAACCTCCTCTTGGAATAGGAAGGAAATATTATTCTTGATATAAAAGAAAGACAAAAACTAGAGGAGGTGCTCTAGAGATATAAATCCTGTATACAATGGTTGAAGGAGGGGGAGAGGAACTCCCAATTCTTTCATCACTCCATGGTTAATAATAGATAGAATAACATGATGTTCTCTCTCACATCAAGGAGTTGCCACTGGCTTGTGAATCATGGGAAGATGGAGGATTTTATTTCATTTTTCTCAAATCTTCTATTAGAAGGGGACTAGGATCACACCAAACCCATAGATTGAGTGACAAGACACATCTTTAGTTTATCTTGAAAAAAATGCGACCTTGCTAAGGGAGATGTAAAACTTCGAAGAAGTGGAGATGGTAGTAAAGGAAATGCCTAACAATGAATCACCATGGCCAAATGGATTCACATCAAAGTTCTTTGAGGCCTATTGGCAATTCCTTAGTGAATGCATACATTCCTTGGTTAAAGAATATCAGAGAACAGAATAGGTTTGGTCGGGGTTAAATGCGACATTCATCACATAGATCTCAAAAGTGAATCCTACCAATGATCTAAGTTGGTTCAGACCCATCACATTATGCTATGTGATATATAAGATCATATCATCCTTGATAACTAGAAGCCTGAAACACCTGCTGAAGCTCATCATGAGCCTAGGGAAAACCATATTTGTGAAGGGAAGACAATTTTTTTATGGAATAGTGGCGTGCATGAGATTATCCATTCCTTTGAAAGTAGAGAAAAACTAGGCATGCTTGTTAAATTAGACATATTCAAGGCTTATGACCATCTCAACTAGAGTTTCCTCGCTTGAATGATGGTGAATTTTGGTTTTTCTTAGGCTTTGATTAGGTGGATCAGATCGCTAATCTCAAACCCCTTCTTTTATATTATCCTCAATGGATCTCTAATGGGTACCTTTAGATCCTATAGGGGTCTTCGTTAGGGAGACCCACTCTCACCTTTCCTATTCATTATAGTGACAAAAGGGCTCCGATAGTCAGTTCAAATAGTGGCCCAACTGGGATAACTCAGGGGCATCAAGGTCCTTGGTTTAGATCTACTAATGACGCACCAATAGTTCATGGACAACAATTTTCGCTTTGGGGTACCGACAATGGAACAATCATGAACCATGAACTTGATGTTAATGGAATTCCAAGAAGCATTAGGTACATTGATCTATAAGGAGAAGTACAATTTGTAATTTTTTAACACTCCTAATCCAATTCAATAATGTCTCACACACAATTTGGGTTTCTCAATTGACTCATTGTTGACCAAGTATCACAGAGTGCCTCTTATCTCCAACGTGATGAGGGTCTCATATTTGAGGGAGGTCTATAACAAGCTCTCTAAAAGGATCTCAAATTTGACATCCCAAACACTAAATTTGCTTGATTGGGCCACATTATTGAAAATAGTCCTATAATCGATCCTAGTATACCAATTGTCAATGCTTCTAGCCCCTAAAGGAGTATACAAAGAAATTGTTTCCATATTGTAAATTCCTATGGAAATGGACTAATATTAGGAAAAAGTGTGCTCTAGTATCGTTGGAGAGGCTCTGTCTCCCAAAGATCTATGCAGGATTAGGGTTGTGAGACCCAAAATTTCTCAAAGACGTGATACGATCAAAATTGTGGTGGAAACATATATGCGGTAGGAAGTATGATTAGGGGTGAACACAAGAGGAGCATATTAGAACAATGAAATTCCACCTTGGTTCTTCTCTGTGTAATTTGGCCTAACTTAATAACCATCTCATTAAAGAGCACATCTTTTGGGAGATCCATGATAGAGCCTCAACATGCTTCTAGGAAAATTTGTCACAAAAATTAACTAAACTAGATGGGATCACTGATCTAAACAAAATAAAGGATTTTTTCATAACTCAAAATTATTGGAATCTAACTGATTATTGGAGGAATCCAAAAATTCAAGATGGATGACAAGTACGGAAGTTGGAGACAAAGTGACCAAAGGAGGAGGGAGTACAAAATTGGTTAATGTTTAGAAACATGCTACGAGAGTAGAGAATCCCAATAGTTGAAGGAGTACACAAACTAAGATGGGGATATCAACCTTTGGGCATGTTCACAACCAAAGAAGATTATAGATTAGCAGTTGACCATGGGAGCCTTGCGAGGAGCCTTTATTGTGGAAAATATGGGCCTCAAAGCTATAGCCAAAGGAACCACACTTCTTATGGCTCATAGGATGTTGGTGACTCTTAACACAGGACTATATCCTAATAAAGGGCTATAATGGACCTTCCTAGTGCCCCATCTATTAGATACAGGAAGAAACTATGGAACATATGTTGAGTTAATGTTCAAAAGCAAAGGTACTATAGGGGAAAGTGAGAAATACTTTCAGGCATCTAGATCGCTCAAGGAACAACCTTATGGAAACAATAGAATAATGGATGGTTGTCCTATTTATCAATCCAATAGTGAATAGAGCCTTGGTACTAGTATTGGACTTCCTTGTTTGCAATATGAGAAAGAGATGCAACAAGATTATCTTTGCTCGAAGAACCTCAATGTAAGAGATATGGAGCATCAATAAGGAAAATGTAAGGGAATCAATATTGCCAGAAAAATGGAAGGCATATGACATCCTAACTTAAATGTGCCTTTCCCCTATGATGTTCAGTTCCTAATTGACATCTGGTATCAAAGAGAAGATCAAGTCCCCATCCTGCATCATTCCCCCTCTTAAGGTATTTGTAAAACTGAATTTTGACGGGGCATCAAAAGGTAACCCATACCGACGGGTTTCACGGGAATCCTTAGAGATTTAGAAGGAAATCCATTTGGTCTCTATGAAGGCTTCTATGGAAAAGCAAGCAATAATGTTGTATATTTCACGGTGTTAGAAAATTTTCTTTTGTTAGCTCGAAGACTAGATGTATGTAAGATCCAAATCGCATGGGATTCTTTCATGGTGATTCACACTACTCATAAAAGATTAATGGAACCCCCACAGCAAAATACATGAAGAGTTGGAGACTCGAGAGATAGGCGAATCAAATATGGGATTTAATATTCTCCTTCAGCTATTCGGTTACTTCCCAAATGGAGAGAAAAAGAAACAAAGTTGCCGATTGGTTAGCCAAATGGGGGATATAGGAGTCAAACCAGGAATTTTCCTCTCAATGGCCTCCTGCTATAGTCCCACAAGACTTGGATACAATAGTAATGATGGTGGATAATGATAAATCATCCATGTTGGAGGGGAAACACTGGAAATGATGCCCATGACACGAGCATTAAAATCCCGTCCATGCGACATCCATGATGAGGAAACATGTTGGACAAGCAGAGCTTGACACTCTGCAAGTGAACATCCTTGAGGTGTTTTGGCTTATAAAAAAGGTGGTAATGGTGCTCACTTGCATTTTCCATAATTAGGAGATGAGGGTTCGGTTTGTAGGGGGAATTTCCTGCTTAGGAGTTACAAAAAACCTCATAGGAGAGCCAATCTTGTTCCTTGAACAATGGTTGTGCTCACTCGAGGTTGGAGAGATGAAGCATGGAGGAGCATGGACTCCAATGATAATGCAGAATGTAATATGGGATCCAAGCTCGTAGAGACTTTTGGTATTTTAATTCACAGTGATAGTGATTCATCAATCGACAATGTTTGGTTAGGGTATCCTCATTGGCATGGGGTCACTCTTTAGAGTCAATGTTGGATCTTCAACTCATGTCATTTTCCAGGTCATTCCATTGCATTTATACTTTTTTGTATTAAACTAGTGGGGTACTCTGTTCATTTGGCTAAATTATGAGCTAGTGAAGTTTAAGAAAATGCCATTGTTCTTTTGTTGGTGGTCCTCGCAGTCTTCTTACCTCTTCTATTCATGTATTTGTGGCTAGAAGGACCATAATATATGTAGCCCAGTGGAGAGTCGACAATTGGTGACCTTTTAAGCTTCCATGGGTAGGAGGAGTCAAAGTAGGAGGTTGGAGGCCAATTGGATAAGTTCATCTTCTTCGAGGTGTGGTGCCATAGATCAACGAAGGTGTTAATTGGGGTATGTCTATTTTTGGTGTGGTGTAATCTTTCGACAATGGAAATTAGGTCTTCTCAGCTCCATTAGTTAGGGTGACAAGCATAAAATCTTTTGTCAATTTTAGTATCGAGTGTGGCATAAATTGTCGATATTTGATTGCAATGTTGCATTTATGTGGGGTCACAAGAATTCTTCCACTCAAGAAATGATTGTGTGAGCATGACTAGAAAGTGGGAAGTGTAGTTGATGTCTGGAAGAACTATTGGGAACCATGATATTATCTAAATGACCTAAAGATGTACTAATAAAGAGGTAGGCCTCAACATGGTAGGAACCATAAGGGACAAGGCGCTAGGCCTCAAACTGTCTAGCCTGATGAAGAGGGAGAATTGGAGCAACTTCATTGTGTTTCGCCTCGGCGGGTGGATTTGTCACCCCCATTTTATTCTCGGGAAGATCAAATACTTCTAGTGCATGTGATGATAGATCAACTGACACGTGATAAACACAATGACATAAATGATGGCATCATTTTTCTGAATGACACTCAATATAACCAATGGCACATCCTTGATTGGAAGAACTACCTTCATAAAGGGAAAAAGAGCCTCCAATACTGGATGGATATCTTTGAGGGATGCATGGCACACATGGAATCACATATTCATGATGCATTCCACCACTCCGGTGAGGGTGGAAATTATGCTCAGAATCTAAACAATGTGAATGGGTAATGATGCGAACGGATTGGATTTTGTTTTCTCCTCAACTTTGGGCCATTTGGTCCATTGATACAGGGTCCCATAGTTTGTGTTTTTGTTACCGATGTTGTTTTGTTTATCCTTGATGGAAAGAAAATCTGGTAGGAGTAAGACCTTTCATTTTTGAAGATGAGCATTCCACAATGTAATCTTATCAAGACTTAATAAAAATGGTTGATATATATATATGTGTGTGTGTGTGGTGTGTGTGTTTTAAAATAAAGTTAAAGAAAGGTGAAGAGAAGTATGTATATAATTCGATATTAATTCCATATTTATTTCATTTTTATATAATATTTTTAAATGAAGTTTTGATATCAAAACTATTTCTATATATATGCATAACAATATATAATTCGTACAAGAATGTCTTAAATACATTTTAATTCTAGTTATTTTTAAGACAATTCAAGAATCTAAGTTTGATAACTAATAACAATAATATATGATTATATATTTAATAGACATATATTTTCCATAACACACATAAAAATAAATCTAACTTAAACTCCTAAAGCAACCAACATTACTAAGAAGAGCATTCTTCCATGGGAACTACCTTTGCGAGTTTTGAGGCAAAACTTTACTGAAATGAGGAATAATGGATTAACATTATTACAAAATTATCAATTGGGAGTAGCATATGCTTTTGTTGCTCTATTTCATGCCAAAGTTGATGGATATGATGTTTGAGGTGATATACTCTTCCAATCTATTCATAATCATCCTGTGATCCATTAGAAGCTCCATAGGCATAGTCAAACTCATGGCCATTTTCTTACACCAAAAGTTGCAATTAGATAATTTCCTCATGCCATTGCTTCCATTTCTTTCTTCTGATTCTTTCCAATAGTTCCAACTTTCTTATCTAATTTGAAGGAAAATAATTAAATTTACCCACAAATTGGTGTCTTGCAATACATAAAACCCAACTCTTAGTGCTAGAAACTCCAAAATATTAAGTATCCAACTCCAAATTACTACCTTCCCCACATATACACTATATCTCCACATCAAACAAAAGTGACTCATAAAATTTATATGAAAAATGGTTCATGGTATGTGCAACCAAAATGACCTTACCCTACCACATCATTATGACCACTTTGACTAAAAACTTTCACTCTACACACATCATTTAACTGTCTCAAAAATCAACATTGGTGTACATAAAAACATACAATGACCAATGACATTAAGCAGAAAGTCCACCTCTAATTCATGACAATAAATCTATTAGTCATATTGTTGAACATTCCAAATGATATTTACGATGAATCATTTCACACAATAAAATACTACCTTTTATCATCCTAACTCTTATATAAGCCATCACATATAGTATTACTATATTCCCAAAGGATGAGTTCAGGTCTTCCCACCCATGAGGATGTAGTGACACCATATCTACTAGGTCATCAACTTCATATTTTAGGAGGCAGTGAAACACATGCCTCTTCACACAATTATGCACACCATTTATTTATATCATTGCAATAGAATTAAATCCCCATATGAAAAGACTAGACAAGGTACCTTGCATTGATCTGGTCATTAGAAAGAGTGAATTAGGATAAATTTCAACTGGTTTAAGCTATGGAGGGTGATACTTGACAAAAACATGGAGATATCCACACATCTAGGATTCGTAAGAATTATGCCTTCATTTTCTATTATTCTTAGGGGTATATCAGAGGGATATATTCACATTGATTAATATTCTTGCAATGCTTAAGTATGCTACTCAGTTAGAAAGGAGACCAACCTCCTTTTTGTTTCTTTGAAGTACATTGTGGGCTAAGAAGATATCTAATTTTTCATAAGAGGCCATATTCTTTTAGAATTAAACCCAACTTTTAACTTGAAGAAGAGCATCACATCACTACATTTGGAATGACTATATCACAATATTTGGAGTAATCCTTAGTACAAACCATAGGCTTCTATTTGCTTATTAGAAACCATCTTAAGTCCTGATGAGTATAATAATTATGCTCTCCCCATGGGTAGAAAATTATAGACCGCTAATATTATATTGAGAATATGTGTTTGATATCACAACTATACATCACTAGTACAAAAGAGTGTCCTAAATTCTTTTCAAGCAGAGCAAATTTTACCACAAGACTAGAATCTAAGCTTAACAACTGGTAATAGGAAATAGTTACATTATATATTTAATAGGTATATTTTTTCCAAACAACACCTAAAACTAAACTAAACTTAACTTGCATAAGCAACCAACATTACTATCAAGAGTGTTCCTCCATGGGAACCACCCTTTTGCCATTTTGAGTAAAAATTACATTTATATCAAGGAGAACAAAATTAAATTCATTGGTTGGATTATCAAATGGGAGTCATATCTATTTTTGTTTCTTCTTTCATACTAATATTCCTCTGTCTAGGGTGTGAGGTGATGTATCTCCTCCTCTGCTCTCTGTATGATTTTCTTTTGATCCACTTGGAGCTCCAAAGTCACAATGAAACTAATGGTTAGTTAGCTATACTTGAGTTCCAATTGGATATTTTCCTCCTTCATTACAACCATTTCTTTGATCCTCATTCTATCTAATGGTGTCAACATCCTTATTTAATTTGAAGTGAAGTGTTGAATTTATCCCCAAATTAGTGTCCTAGAGTACTTAATGCTCAACTCTCAGTGCTAGACACTTCAAAGTAGTAAGTATCCAATTTCATACTACTAGCTTTCCCCTAAAGCACTTTTTTTCTACATGCCAAACTTATGTCACTTCTGAAATTTTTGTTTGGAAAGCATTGATAGTGTACGCAACCAAAATGACCTTCCCCTACCCTCTTGGTTCCACTACTCAAACTAGAAATTTTCACTCTCCATAGGTAACTGAAATCCCTTAACAACCAAAATTCGTATACAAAAAAAATTCTACAATGAGAAAAGAAATTAACCATCAAATCTACCTCGAATTCATCTAAATAAATATATCCATTGTATCATTTACCACTTTGAATGATGATTTACACTAAGTTGTTTTACACAATGAAACAAAACGTTATAGCATGTTAATTCTTATTGAAAAAAATTATCATTCCCAGTAGTATTATTTCACCAAAGGATGAGCTTAGCTATCCCCACCCAAGAGGGAGCAAAGACACCATATCAACCATGTCATCAACTTCATACTTTTGTTGTTGTAAAAACACGTGCCTCACCACACATCTTCAGACTCCATTTCTCTGTATCATTGCAACTAGATTATTCCCCATTCATAAACATTGGACAAGGTACAATGTACTAGTCAAATCGTTGACAAGATGGAACGAAAATGACCTTCAAGAACTTTAAACTAAGGACACTAGTTCTTTCCCCCAATATGCAAATATCCACACATTCAGGACACGGTAAGGAACATATGAAATGGTTTCATTCACATTGATTAATATGATTCAAATCCTTAGTATTTCTCCTTGGTAAACATGGAAAAAACTTCCTTGGTATGAAGTACATGGTGGGTTGAGAAGATCTCCAATTTATTCATAAGAATATAATTTATTCTAAAACATAAACCCAACGTGTAATCTGAGGGAGAGGATCACATCAGCACACATTGAATGATGAGAAGGGAGTCTTGAATAATGATAATATTTCTAAGATTCATTTGCAAAACTTGAAGAAACAAGTGCTTCTACTTGGTTATTAGAGAAAAAATGAATCTCCACCAACATTTTAAATTTTCTAGACTAAAAATCACCCCCTAAACCCCTTATTTATAAATATATATTTAGTTAACATATTATATTATTATTATTTATTATCTATAATCTATTTTTTTTGGTCAAGTATGAGTGGAGCCTTAAATTTACCAAAAAAAAGAGATTACATATGGTACACATCTTTACAAGTGTAAAGACCAACAAAAGATAAACCCACTGATGGTAAACAAACAACAGAGTCAACAAAACCCAAAACCTTACACACAAAAACAAAATTAAACGCTTGGTCAAGAGAGAACATTGTCTTCCTCCTGCTCATTATTCACGGTCTGGAAGTACGCCATGTCTTTGGCTGTGTATCGTTGACAATCATCATGCAATTTAACAGAGGGTATAGAATCCGATTCATACCGAATATAGCTTTCCTTACATAGCACTCCTTTATATGCCAGACGATCAACGAACATATTGGCTTTTCTTCGCACATGAACAAAGCTAATGGTTCTTAGGGTTCAGAAGTGGAAATGAATACGTTGGAAGACCTGCGAGAGCGTCCAATGTTTCCACACTTTTCCAGGTGCCGTTACATTACACAATTTCTTGTTCGCATTAATGACCAATTCAGAGTTAGCTTCAATGATGGCGTTGTGTAAATTTGACTCCATCAGGATTTACAGACACTGCTCTAAGGCCATAAGCTTCGCCATGTTATTAGTGGCAATCCCCAAATGAATATGAAAGATATCCTTCATGCACCCCTACTCATCTCTTATGATACCACCAAATCCAACCATCCCTGGGCTGCCCTTAGAGGCCTCGTCTATATTGATTTTCAAAAAACCATGAGGAGGAGGCTGCGAGATATCTTTACCAGTAGTTGTTTTGCACACACCCTTGACAGTGCCTTAGGGAACCAAATAATGGAGACCCAACTACAGCGGTATGTGAGCATCCTGGGGTGAAGGAGGGTCCTTAGGAATTTTCCACATAAGGGCTCCTACTGTATCTTTGAGTTGTCGTAAAATTTGGACAATGATGTTCTGGGTTGAGCCTTTTTTTTCTTGAAAATCCTGCCATTTCTTTCTTTCTAGACATCCAAGATAATAAATCTTGGAACTAGAGTCCAAGCCTTGTTAATGATTTCATTACCTGAGAAGTCTTTCCTCCAATTCTTCAAAGTGTTGGTGATGCTAAGTCTGTCCCTGTTAGTTTGCCTGAAGAAGACTGAGGCCGCTCTATCCCACAAGGTAGAGGTGAAGGGGCAGAGGTTTAGTAAATGTTCCATCATCTCCTCTTATAAGCCACATATTTGGAATTTGGATGGGCCAACAAAGCCCCTTTTCAGAAGATTCTCCCATGTGAGAATTTTCTTTTGGTGAACCAACCACATAAACAACTAAATTTCATCCATTGCGAGTTCTGCCAAAGGTCATTCCAAACCTGATCAGGGTTTGGATAATCGAAAGCTAAGGCCATGCGTTTAGCTTCTTTGAGGTTGAAGGTGCCTTCGATGTTTTGACCCCATATCAATTGGTCAGACGAGGATGACACCAAAATCTTCCTCTGCTCCAAGTCAAGAGCAGGAGAATCTGTCTAGGCCTTCAAAGGACTCTCTTCACTATAACGAAGATCCTTCCACATTCTCCATTTACCATTGTTCCTTACCTGATCCCATAAGTCACTTACTATAAGTAAACCTTTGTTGTCAGTGTCATTTTTGAAAGCGGTTAGTTCTTCCATAAACAAATTTGGTTCCTCCTGCCAGTTATCCCCCCAAAACCATGTAAGGTTCCCAGCTCAGATCTCTATGCTTCTGGACAATGGCTCTATTCTCCCAAGAAAGGTTCTAAATGTGGGAACCCTTGATGAGCCCTAACATTCTAATATGACCCCTATCTTGCCAATTATTTGCATATTTCTACTTCCAAAGCTTCGCCCAAGGGGTGGCCGATTCCCTTAGCCACCTCCACCAAAGTTTTTCTCCTAAAACTCTGCTAATGACTTTAGGGTCATGAAGCCCCAAACCACCATGGGCCTTAGGTTTTCAGAGCTTGTCCCAAGCTACCAAAGCCCACTTCTTTTTATCTTTCGCTTTTCCCAAAAGAAAATCTCGTTGAATACTCCTGATTTGTTGCATAACTTCTTTAGGAGCAGGAAGAGCTGAAAACATGAAAATGGCTATAGCCTGCAAGACAACCTTAGTAAGCACAAGACACCTGGCCAAATTCAAAGACCTGCAGGTCCATTTCTTGACTTTGTCCCGAAGTTTATTAGTTACGGACTCCCACACTCCCTTGCTCAGAGGTTTGTCAGTAAGAGGCATTCCAAGGTACTTGGAAGGAAATTGATCCCTTTGAAACCCAAGAATTCTAGTGAGGTTCCTCTGAATAGAAATGTCAGCATTAAAAAAGAACACCTTTGATTTGTCAAGGCTTACTTCTGTACCAGCGGCCAATGCAAAGTCGTTCAAGATTCTTTGAAAGCTCTGACTTCCTTGACCGTAGGAATGCCCTACAGCATTATGTCATCAACAAATTGTTCATGAGTAGAAGCAACACCATCCAGAGTAAGTTTCAAACCCTCGATTCTTCCTTCAGAATTTTCCATTTTGATCACTCTGCCTAGCCCTTCCATCATGAGAACAAAGAGGAAGGGGGAGAGAAAATCCCCTTGTCTCAGACCCCTAGAAGGCATAAAGGTTCTAGAAGGAGAGTTGTTAAGAAGAATGGAGAAGTTGGTCGTGGATACAAGGGCCATAACCGATCTTATCTAGTTGTGGTCGAAGCCATAAGCTCTTAGCACTGCCCTGATGTAAGACCAACTTAGCCTATCATATGCTTTTGCTAGGTCAAGGTGCATGATCATACCAGCTTCCTTCCACAAATCCAGTTTGCTCCTCTGAGACGAGAGCAGGAAGAAGAGGCTTGAGTTTGTTAGCGATCACTTTGGAAATAATTTTGTACACCACATTACGTAGGGCTATGTGTTTGAATCTGTCCAGTGTCATAAATTTTTCCTACTTTAGAATCAAAGCTATGGAGGCATTAAGAGCTTTCAGAATAGTTTTAGATCTTCTAGAGTCTTCCACGACCTCAAGGATATCTTGTTTGATTGTTTTCTGGAAAGTTTTGAAGAAATCCACATTGAAGCCATCAGGGCCAGGAGCTCTGCCATTTTGCATGTCATTGATAACATCATTAACCTCCTCTTCAGACACTGGCTTGTTAAGATTGTGGTTGTCTTCCATGGTTACAAGCTTAGGAATGAACTTGGTGAATTTGTTAACGAATCGAGATCTGTCAATGAAAGGCTCTTCTACTATGTTAAGGAAGTGTTGAACTAGGACAAAATTCCATTTCTTTGTGAGAGACAAGCTCTTTCCCTTGAGAATATTTAAGTTTTGAAATTCTATTATGAGATCTGTGATCCAAGGTTGATCTATGAAAACTCTGTGTTTCTTTCTCCTTCTTTAATCCACTGCACCCTCGATTTTTGTCTCCAGAAAATATCCTCTTGCATGCACCGATCATCCCATTCGTTCTGAAGAGAGTCAGCCTGAATTTTCCGTTGCTCGGTAAAACCTTCTGCGATGATGATCTACTTAATCTCTTGGAGTTTTTTCTCATCTTCTCTTTTGGCTTTGAAAATATTACCAAACTCTTTTTTGTTCCAATCTTTAAGCCTAGATTTGATGTGTTTAAGTCTCTACTGCAACATGAACATTTTAGTGCCTTGAATGGGCATATCTTTTGCCCACCATTTGTCAATATTTCTAGTGAAGTCAAGTTGAGAGAGACAGACATTTTCAAACCTAAAAGGTTTGCTCCTTAGTGTACCCATGAAAGTAGCTGCAAGATGGATAGGCCAGTGGTTTGAGCCTCGAAAGGGAAGGATTGAAGCTGACATATCAAAGACTTTGAGAAAGAGGTCCTTTGAGATTATGAATTTACAAGCGACTTGAGAAGCCTCTCCCCTCTTATTATTGCAAGTAAAAGTGCCATTTACTGTTTCGGTGTCCACTAGCCCCATGTTATCCATGAAGTTTGGGAAGGGAATGGAATCTCTGCCTAGTTTTCTGGTACCACCTTTTTGCTCTGTAAGAGATCTGATCATATTGAAATCCCTAACCAGAATCTAGGGCATATCAGGATATCTCTCTCTCAGCTTCTCAAGGGAGGTGAGAATCTTAAGTTTATCTTCTAGTTTTAGAGGACCATAGATGTTAGTGTTCATGTAGATCTCCTTATCACCCAAAGGTTGAATCACCAGCGATAGATAGTTCCTAGAAGCTTCAGCATCTAGGATTCCATGTTTTTGAGGATCCCATAGAGTAAGAATCCCACCTGCTGAGTTATCTGATTTAACCTCTAGATACTCATACTTGATTAACCATTTGCTGTGTATCTATCTGATCTTGTCTATTGAACATTTTGTTTCCTGAATAAAAACCATATTTGATTTTTCTTCTTTCATTCTCCTCCTAAGAGTTCTTTGTTTCCTTTTACTTCGTAGACCCCTAATGTTCCAGGTTTCAAGAAAGGTTTGTAAAGGAGTAAATGGTAAGATCCCTCATCTTACCTGAGTTAATCATAAGTTTTCCACATTCGGTCAGCAACTCATTCTGTCTTTTTCTTCCTCTTTTCCTACCTGGGTTCTTGGAAGAATGCATCAATGTATCCTCCATCGTTTTCACTCCCATATTCTCCTGGTTATCATGGTTTCTTTTAACTCCAGAACACTTCGTCTGTGATCTCCAGAGGAAGAGCTATTGAACCCTGTCAAACTCTTATTTCGCAGAGAGTCTACCCCTTTGGTGATTCGTTGCTCTAGAAACTTTTCTAGATCTAAATCTAGAATCTCCTGCAGTTCACGGTCTTCCATTCCAGCCTCACTTGGGGTCATCTTGTGGTCCCTACTGAGCTCCATAATTCTTGGCATATCATCCTTTTGTTTGGTATTTTTTGGTATATCCTCCATATTAGTATCACTTTCCTTCTTAGTGGGAATATTCTCCGATTCCTGGTTTGTGCCGTTGTTTTCGACTTCCTCTTCTAAGATCTTGAAACTATTGTGACTCGATTGTCCATCTTCCTTAATTTTCTTTTGGTACTACTTGCCTCCTTTTCCTTTACCCCCAACCTTAGTAAAACCTTAGGGATCTTTGCCTGTAGTGGCTTTCGTATTGCTTTCCAGCGTGTTCAATGGGCAATCCCTATATAGGTGCTCATGCTCATGGCACTTACGACACCTAAATGGGACATGTTCATAGTCCACCGCCTGCACCCATTCCTTGTCATACACTTCTAAAATGATTGCATATAGAAGTGCCCCAAATAAGTCCATTCCAGACATATCCGGGGGAAGGAAGTGTATTTGCCTCTTAGAGTAGCATCTGAGATCTTTATAAAATTCCCTCACTTGTTGCCGATAGCCTCTAGACACTCTGGTAGCCAATATTATAAAGGGAGGGAATAGCGTTTATCCATACCGGTACCGAGGTGAAAGTTTCTTGTTCTGGGACAAAGTTCATTACCCATGGTCTCATATAAAGGCCTGCAGAAGTGTAAAAATAGGGTCCTCCCTTGAACACTCTATCTTTATCCTCTAAGCTTGTGAACGCCACCGTAAAAAAGCCCTTGGACCCGAGGTGAAGGTCAATTTTTTTTTTAGCATAATTTTGTTCTATCTCTTACGAAAATAATTTATTCACATTTTTTTATAAATTTAATACCACAAAAATCTTTGTTTTATCCTATAATATCACACTTTTGGTAACTAAATTTCCAAAATGATGTAACTACACGGGACTACCCATGAACCCCAACATGATGTAGAGTACTCAAAGATCCTAGACATTTTCTTGTTCCCTATGCAAATAATTATTAACTTTTCAACTCCAAACATAGCATTCCACAACAATGTGGAGCGTTTGACTTATAAATTATTGTAACTGGAACAATTTCTTAGAGCCTCTATGTTAGTAATTTAGCCATTCGTTATATATTTGGTACGAGAGCATTGGATCCTCTGAAATTGACAACGTTGCTGGTTGCTTTTTAGGGCCACGCGATGGAAGGGAATGTGACCATGTTAACCTCCACGGCACATCCGCTTTATGATACCTATTATTTGGAGTATAGCAAGCCAACGAAAATTGTCGATGGTGCCGAAAATCTGCGAAAGTTCTTTGTGGCGACAACATTGAGAACTCTGCATTTATTGTGAGCATTTTTATGGATCGCAAAAAGAGCCTCTTATTTTAAGTTTCGTACTTGGTCTCATCATATTTTTCAGGTAAGAAGTATTTTGTTTATGTTGCAAACTTCATGGATTTTGCCTTCATTGTTAATCTCAGATTATCAAATTTATTTACGTTTCAACTGATGACCGTTATATCAGGAGTGGGTGTGAATGGAAGTTTATATACTTTATATTTTGCGTTTGAGTTTGTGATTTTGCAAGAGGAAACATGTTTTCAAGTGACTAGGTTCATTAAGCTTTACATATAAAACAAAGAGATAGCGCGGTTTTTGATCTTTTTATATCTATATCACTGACAATAATATTTAATATACTATCAGTTTTTTTGGTCGTAACTTCACATTCCATCACTCGAGATGGTAGACTTAAACTCGATTTACTCTCGACATAAACTCGATTTACATGGGAATTAAACCTTGTTGAATAATGAAAAACTCTATAGTCTCCATCATCAAAATCGAAATCCTTATTTTTATTGATTTAACTTCTCTTATATAAATAGTGAAACTGAAACAGATTATTTCAAATTTAATATGAGAATGTTTTGGTTTCAACAAAGACACCAAACTGAAGCAATATGAAAGCAAATCTCATCACTAACTCTGGTTTCTGGAGTTTTGATATTTGGAATGACTTTTGGCGTTTGGAATCGATTTGCAGTAGTCCCACTGTATTCAAATCTGTGGAGATATCACCCATATGCCAATAGTGTAGGAAGATACAAGTAATATGAAAGCAAATCCCATGGCCAACTCGTACTTCTAGAATTTTGGTATTTAGATTAGATTTGCAATAATCCCACCAATATTGTGCCCGGTCTACTATTTTCACTAACAAACAATGTTGCTTTGGAAATGGTAATTTGTTCATTGCAATCTATCGCTTATTTTTCCTGTTTGAAGTTGTTTGTGCTCGTGGTTTACAACTCTTAATTCGGAAATATAACCCAAAAGAATTACAATCTTCGAATATTCCCTATTTTATTAAGATTATGTGATCACTTTCAGTTTTCTAAATTCACTCTTGTAAATAGATTTTCAAAACACATTGATTATCAAGATGGATATTCATTCTTGTTAGTTCTAGGTGGGATCCTCCTGTCGCATTGCGCTATGTTGTCGGGCTGCTTCTGCTAAACATTGATTGTGTAAGACCCCTCTTACCACCTATAATGTTGCCACTTTCCATAAACCCAGCTTCACTTGGGATGAACCAACTTCAGATATATGGATTTCAATATCATACAAAATTGTTGCCGCCGGGGAACACATGAACGTAAGTTTTGATTACACTTTCAGTTGTCCTGAATATGCCTATTGGTGACCCAATTCCTTTTGACCCCATAAAGCTCTTCGTTTTGAATTGTAAGTTTCTTCAAATATGATCTTCTTCCACCTGTTAAAGTTTTCTTAGACAGTACAACACAACCTTAGACAGTACAACACAACCTTAAGGAGTTAATTCTTCGCGATTAACAGGTTTACTTACATTTTCTCGAGTATAAAGACAAGTCTCACGAGATCGCTGACTTTCATTTTACAAATTATATTGGTGGCCGAGTGCCTCTTCTGTAATGGGACGTTCTGACGGGAAAGTCACATTTGTGTTGAACGTAGAAAATTAGCTTTCTAGACCTGAGAATGTGATCCAACAATTAGATAGTTTTTAGTCTCACAAATCACGTGGTCTAATCCCAACAAACCTATGTATTTCTAAAAGCTACTCCACACAGAATTTCTTTACTTTAAAAAAAACCAACTTTCCAAAATCTTAGAAAACCACCCCATTCTTCCCAACCAAAACTAATCTCTGAAGATTGGAAAAGTTCGGATAAGATAAGATTGCAACTCATTTAATGCATGAGCTAAATTGGAATTTTTCTCTGTAGGTTTGTTTTCTTATTAATATAAAAAATATAAATTAATTATTATATAGGAAAGATATATAATTATATTGATATATTTTAAAATTTAATTTTTGTATATTTTTATTTTTAATGTATATATATTTTTAGAAAAGATTTTTCATTTTAAAATAATTAAACCATAAAATTAGAAAATAAATAAAATGAACGTTTTTAATATTATATATATGTTTGATAGGTAGTTGATTTAGATACTCTATGAAATGTAAGTCATGTAAGTGATAAACGTTTATGGTCAATTCCTTCTTGATGCCAAGCTCATGTGTTCTTCTGGGGTAGGGTGATAAGCTTGGGAGTTATTGTGGTGTTGGTAGGAATTTATGTCTGTAGAAACTTGGTCCGACCATACCCATTTCATGTGAGGTGACTACAAACAAACTTTTATATATATAATATATATATATATATATATATATATATATATTAATTTAATAAAATTAATTTATTCAACACAAATTAAATATAATTGTTGGATTTAAATCTACAATGTTTTTTGTTATGTAAATAGAATCGAAACCATTATGTGAAAGTTTATGTGAAACAATTAGATAGGTGTGAATTAAAAATATAAATTGGAAATTTTAAAAAAAATTATAAACATAATTTATATTAATTATATATAAAAGTAGAATGTATGTTAAAAATATTTAATAGGTTTAAATTAGTAGATACATTAATTGTGAAATGTTATTTATTTTTTATATAAATATAAATATCTTATTATTAAATATATTATTTTCAATTAATATTTTGTAATAATATTTATTTTAATATTTATATAGTTTTGTAGATTGATAAATTTAATTAGACATAAAGAAAAATGTAATTAGTCTTTTAGGGTTTGGTTTTTAATCTAATCATGGTTTTATTATGGAGAAGTTGAGGCCCTTGCTTGAGGTGCATGGTGGTAGGTAGACCAAATAGACTTAGCAATTTTACAATTTGGAAAATCACCACATCTTTATGTCAAGATAATCATTTCATTACATAAGCTGGACAACACATCCTCATGCCAAAATAATCTTTTAATTAAATAAGGTAGACAATATGGGGTAGTAATGAGTGGAATGGTTATAAATGAAGTAAAAAATCTAACTTTATATGAGGACAAAAACCTCCTTTTATGAAATTATTTTAAACAAAATAGGGGAAAATATTTATGTAAATCTATCCTTCAGAAAGAATTCCCATTAGTTGGATGATGCAAGAGCATCAACCCTAGGCAATGTTGTTGCTTAGAACTAAAGGGACCTAAAGGGTGTCATGGGATTTCTAAAGGAAATTTAATTTCCTTAAAATGTATAAAAGTAGAAATGGGTAATTTTAATGTAGAGACAAGTGTCCTTGTTCTAGAGGAATCAATAATTGTTGGCTCTTGAGATATTTTTGTGAGTTGGTCTTATGGCTAAGTGGGTTGTGTAAATTGTAACAAGTGTCTAGATGAGGTGTTAGGTAGTTTTTGACACAACTAGCTTTTGTTTGTTTGTTAGAATATTTCCTAGCTCCTCGGAGTTTATAAAAGCACTGTACAGAGAGTTTAGGAGTTTGGGTTTGATCTAGTTTGATTTGATGAGAGGAATTTCGGTACAAAGTAGCTGGAAGATAAACAGTGAAAGTCTAAAGCACTGTTCAGGAGGAGCATGAGATCTATGAATATTTGGATATGTAGATTAGCCCTTTTTGTATATTTTCTTTTGATTTGGATATGTATTTACTTATTGTTTAGCAAAGATGATGTTTTGTACAATTTCAATGCATTATTCTCATCAATGAATTAAATGAGTGGGTAATGGTTGTTCTAGTGTGAAGTCAGTTGAATGTGTTCTATGCATTTCAGTTAATATCTAAAATAGATGAAGAGTGGCATATTCCTATGAGTAGATAACATATTTATGTTCTTAATTGATTAGTTACATTTGTGTTTGAGATTCATGTTTAATGAGAGTATTGTGCCCAATGAACGAGGCACACCACCGTGGATATTCTTCGTTCAGAATATGAATACCTATGTAAGTGAAATGAGCACCTTCATGTTAACTCAACTTGGATGTATGCATATTGTATGTTTTGGTCCATGTGCAGAGTGATGAGATCACCCAGAGAGATATACCATTGAAAGATAATGAGTGGTGCGAGAAGACAAAGGGACTTAGTTGTTTAAGTAAAGAATATACAAAGGAGGAAGAGGCATTGCAACTTGTTAGAAATCAGAGGAAGGAATAATCACGCATTGAAAAGAAAATGAAAGAGTAGTTGGGATCCTGGATTGGTCGGGCCCAATGAAAGTTAGAATTGTAAATTTCCCCAACACCCTACCTCTAACCTTGGAAAAGTCGGGCCTTTGGCTCTATTGGCGAGAGAAATTTTAGACAACCTCGAACTAACCTATGTGGATCGGTCAATATGATTGTATTCATATAGTCGACCCTAACTACATGTTGGTGTAGTCAAGAGATTATGTATTTCTTGGAGCATAATTAAGTCCCGACCCTTGACTTTGTGTGAGAACCCACAAATAATTTCAAGTTACGTTCTTTATATAAAAAAGGGGTTCGACTTCATAACTTTATATAATGGGTTATGTTATATTGAGCTTCAGTTGGTAAAGAAAGAGCCCATGCTTCTATAGCTAGCTAGGGAAAATTAGAGCCCACAAAAGTTCTTAGGCATAAAAGTTTAAAGGGAGATTGTTTCTAGTTGCATAAAGGAAGTGTTAAACTCAAAGCTTGTGAAGTATTAGAGTAGAACACAGGAACCAGGCCACAAAAGCATAAATAGGAAGAGATAAAGGAGGTTGAAGGAAACTGTTAGAGGATGAGAGAGAATAATAAGAAGAAGAAAGGAGAATTGCGTAAAGGAAGGACACATACAAACAAAAGAGTTCCAGACACTTAAGAATTTTAGAATAGTGCAGAGAAGAGAATTTCCAACAAGAAGCCGAGTTGGAAGAGAAGGAAGAGACCCTTGTCAAGTACAAATCTAGAGGAGAGGTTGAGATTTTAGCAGATGCAGAAACCCAAATGTTAATTGGTCATTTATTTTCGTTTGATTTTGTCCAAGCAAGGTAATACTTGTAGGTAGCATATGCGGATGGTATAATTACAACAACAAGATCTATAGAGACCAGGAAGAGTCCACAAAGAAGTGACGAAGAACTATTGCATCAAGGAAGGCTACATAGAAGAAGATAACCTAGTTGTAGTTTAAGAGCAAGGGGAAAGAGGAAGTCCTCAAGAGGAGAGAACCAAAGGAGTTCTCGAGAAATGAGAAGAGGGAAAACAACTTGAGAGGATTAAAGAGTGCTCAAGAGGTTCCAGAGGAGGGAACCAAGGGAATACTAGTAGCCCATAATGAGGAGAAGCAGGTGAGGTGTTCAAGTAACAAGCCATAGAGAAGAATTGTTACAGGGGCTTCTTTCCAGCTCATAGTGGGAAAGTGGGAGTTCATAATAAGGGAGGAAAGTAGATAACTATTGATGGCCATAAACAGGGTTCAAAGAGAAGCCACAATAGAGGAGAAAAGGATGCCAAGAGAAATAGCATGAAGAACAAATCAATCAAAAAGGAATTTGATAAAGATATGTGTTGGCATTATGTTTCTGGTATGGTTATATGTTACATATGTTGTACTTGATGGCAACACCCATGGCATGGCTCTTAATATGATGAGAATTAAGAAGTACGCAGGAGAAAAGTTCACGGAATTTTATGCAGAGAAAAGTTTATAAAAGTTTATTTCATGTGGAGAAAAGTTCACGGAATTTTATGCAGAGAAAAGTTATTTCATGTGGGAAAACTTACCTTTGGTCCATGGTAGTTAGTCCTTGGAATTTGAACCTATGGTTTTTGGACCATGGCATCTCGACAGACGTGTTGATCCCTAGTATTGAGTTGATGGTATTGGTTTGTTATGGTTTTGGCCCATGGTATTGTTTTATTTTATTATTATTATTGAGCCCCATGATCCATGATTTGAGGAAGAGCTTGCCTATATAAAGCAAAGGAGATCATTTGGCTTAGGCATGCTTTTGGGTTGAATATCTTAAGATCTGAAATATTGGGTTATTGTTTCAAAAGCTCGATCTATATGAAAGTGAAGTGGAAAGCGAATCTGTGAAGGGTGATCTCTCGAGCGCTGCAGCTGCGAAAGTGCGGAGGCGCCGCAGGA
>APFE030749001.1:236977-384264 GCA_000404065.3 Pinus taeda
ATGGGCTCAAACAAGCTCCGAGGGCTTGGTACTATCATTTGGATAAATATCTTCATCAACAAGGTTTTTCAAAAGGATCAGCAGATAACAATCTTTATATAAAAGTTGAAAATGACAAATTGCTAATACTTGTTGTGTATGTAGATGACATTATTTTGGCAGCAATGAAGAAGAGATGAGTCAAAGCTTTGCCTTGGTCATGCAGAAAGAATTTGAAATGTCCTTGTTGGGAGAACTGACATATTTCCTTGGTTTGTAAATCCAACAAAAGGAAGAAGGAATCTTTTTTATCTCAAACCAAGTATCTCAAACAGATCTTGAAGAAATATGGCATGGAAGATGCAAAACCAGTATGTACACCCATGGTCACAGGATGTAGCCTTAGTGCAAATGATGAATCTGCAGCAGTACATCAACAAACCTACAGATCTATGATCAGAAGTCTACTTTATTTGACAGGTACCCGACCGGACATCATGCATGCAGTAGGAATAGTTGGTAGATTTCAGGCAAATCCAAAGGAGACTCATCTTCATGCAGTAAAGAGAATTTTCAAATATCTTCAAGGGACACAAAATTATGGCTTATGGTATCCTAGAGATACAGATCTCACACTTCATGCTTATACATATGCAGATTGGGCTGGAAGCGTGGATGACAGGAAGAGCACAAGTGGTGGTGCGTTCTTTATGGGTTCCAGATTAGTATCTTGGTTCAGCAAGAAACAGAGTTCAATTGCCTTGTCTACAGCGGAAGCGGAATATGTTGCTGCTGCATCTTGCTGCACTCAACTCCTTTGGATGATGCAGACCTTGCAGGATTTTCAAATCACTTGTACACCACTTATCTCTATCTTATGCGATAACAAAAGTGCAATCAGCATCTCAAAGAATCCCGTCATGCATTCAAAAACCAAGCACATACCAATCAAGTATCATTTCTCCGGGAACAAGTGCTTGAACAAAAGGTCAAGTTGGAGTATGTTCCTTCTAAGGAACAAGTTGCTGATATTCTCACCAAACCATTGCCCAGGGAGACTTTTGAATACCTCAGGCAAAAGCTGGGGGTTGTTGATGCATCATCTTATTGTTGAGACTCTTCTGATTGTTGGTTGTACGCATGATTCATATGGGGTATATGCGTACATGTGCTGGGTTGCGGCACAGGTTCAGGGGGAGCATATAATGCATTGTTGGCATTATGGAGGATGTACAAAAGGAGATCATGGGAGCTGGTCTGAATATAGCTGCAATATGTCTCTATCTCTTTCTTGGTCATTCATGGTGTCTCGTGGATTATGGTTCTTCTTTGCAGATCTGGTTCATATTCAGGGGGAGCATGTTCTTAGGGGGAGCATAACCCTTTTCCCTTGATGTCAAAGGGGGAGAATGTCGCTGAAGTTTTTGAGGTTGCCGTCAAGTCCAAAGGGGGAGATTGTTGGCATTATGTTTCTGGTATGGTTATATGTTACAGATGTTGTACTTGATGGCAACACCCATGGCATGGCTCTCAATATGATGAGAATTAAGAAGTAAGCAGGAGAAAAGTTCACGGAATTTTATGCAGAGAAAAGTTTATAAAAGTCTATTTCATGTGGAGAAAAGTTCACGGAATTTTATGCAGAGAAAAGTTTATTTCATGTGGGAAAACTTACCTTTGGTCCATGGTAGTTAGTCCTTGGAATTTGAACCTATGGTTTTTGGACCATGGCATCTCGGCAGACGTGTTGATCCCTAGTATTGAGTTGATGGTATTGGTTTGTTATGGTTTTGGCCCATGGTATTGGTCCATGATTTGAGGAAGAGCTTGCCTTTATAAAGCAAAGGAGATCATTTGGCTTGTGTATGCTTTTGGGTTGAATATCTTAAGATCTGAAATATTGGGTTATTGTTTCAAAAGCTCGATCTATATGAAAGTGAAGTGGAAAGCGAATCTGTGAAGGGTGATCTCTCGAGCGCTGCAGCTGCGGAAGTGCGGAGGCGCCGCATGAGACGCCGCAGGAGGCGCCACAGGAGACGTCGCAGGAGGCGCCGCAGGAGACGCCGCAGGAGGCGCCACAGGAGACGCCACAGAAGGTGTTCTGGGTTTAGTTTTCTGTTATTGTGGATCTGGTTATCTGGGTGACTTACTGGTACATGATGATCATTTGATATTTATGGATCCAGTTTGAAAATTTATGAAAAGTGGTCCTTGAAAGAAAAGAAGTAGGGGGTTGTAGCTCCCTTCCAAGAGAGACTGGAAAACGAAAGAGAGTTGTAGCTCTCTGCAGGTTGCAGCCTGCGTACGGGTAAAGGACTGCACCAGTACAAGACCATTGTAAAAGGAGTTTCTAATTTGAAAGAAGATAGAGACATATTGCAGCACGTGGTTTTCACCCACATTGGGTTTCCACCTTATATCTGGTGTTCTTTGATGTGACTGTCTGTTTTTCTTGTTCATGCTCATTGTTTTATGGTACTGATATGAAAAAATAATTCAAAGTATAAATAAGGAAGAATTGTTAAAAGGACTAGATAATACTGATTCAACCCCCCTCTCAGTATTATTTTCAACAAGATGGACGAGTTGAAAGAGAGGCTTAATTTAGTAAAGATGTTGTTAGAATGAGAAGACCAGAGGCAAAGATAGAACTTGAGGAGGAGGCTCAAGTTATTTTTCAGACAAAAGAGTTTAAAGAAGAAGATCCCCAAGAGGCTAGAGAAGAAGTTGAAGCACTTTTGAATGCTTCGGTAAGAGAGGAAGAGCTTAGAGTAGTTGAGCTTAAGGTTGGAGCAATTCATACTTGTGAACTACTGGGAGGTGACATCCTCAAGGAAGAGGGTAATGAGAGACTGTATGAGAGTCCATGGATTAGATGCAAATGCCAGAGTAGTGGAGGGAGTTGTAGATAGATGAGAGTGATGAGACATCAAGTAGAAATATCATGAGGAATCAACAAGCAAATCTAGTAGAGCAGTTGATGATGAAGGCATGTGGTGAGGCTAGAAAGTATTTTTTTTATTTAGAGTTGGTTAATTTTATCTGAATGTAAGAGGAGATAAGCAGTAATGAATCACTCGAAGAATTCCTAGTATAGATAGTGAATGGTGGAAAATCCTCAAGGAGAGATAAGGAAGCTTCTCAGAGGAAGCAAGGAGAAATATATCTATTCCCTGAAGACATAAAACAAGAAATGAACCGTAAGAAAGTTCTAGGAATGACCCTGGTACTTAGTAACCATGTGAAAGATGGAGAGCAAAACCAAGATTCGGTTATGACAAGGGAGGAAATAGAGTTACCCCTTGAATGACATTAAAGAAGAGACCTTGAAGAGGATGAAACCATGGGAAAGCACCTGCAAAAAGAAATTTTATTTCAAAGAGGGGAAGAGAAAAGATTTAATGACATGTTTTTTGAAGATTAGTTACTATTTGAATATTTGTTTGGAAATCGTTGCAATGAGTATGCAATTAGGAGGTGAGAGGTGTTGAGATTATTGTTAGAATTAGAATTTTTGGTTTAAAAACAAAGTTGTGGGTGTAGGTACCAACAGGATGGTACAAGGAACAACATGACGAGATAAATATCAACTAGTTGTCAAATGAAGTCCCCAAGACGAAGGTTGCAAGAAGAGAAAAATTTACAAAAAAGTGTAGTGGAAAGGACAACAAAAATGTGGGTAGATGAGAGCATGATTACCTCCCACAAGATAGCCATGGATGAGGTAGCCATGTGTTATAAAGATTGTGGAGAATATGATGGATTGTTGGATGGCAATTGAGACCAAGAAGTGTTTCCAAATACAAGTTAGTGATATTTATAGTTTGGACCTATAAGAGTATCAATTGGAAATAGAGAATGGAAATGTAGGGATACTGATGCAAAGAGAGTCTAAGGGAGAGTACAATGGATTGGAAGGGGGAACAAGCTGGAGAATTAGGTTTGTTCCAAAAGATTGTTTCCATAAGGAAAGTTGACAACAAAACAAAGAGTGGGACAATGGAAAGTCCAAGACATTAGCTGATAAAAAAGCTTATGGAAAAGTGAAAGAGGTAGTGTTATTTAAAGAATAAGAAAACATAAATAATGAATCCAAAGAGGAGTCACATTCCCCAAGAAATAAAATGAGGGTCAAGAAGGAAGCTTCAGGCCAAGGAATTGCTGAAGATTGGACAAAAGTCAATGGAGTACTTATGAGGAAGACATCTCTATGGGAAGGAAAACCCACAAAAGAAAAAATCAACAATAGTGAAATGCTAATTGAAGAGGATGATGGGAAAGAGGAATTTGCTATTGAATCCATGAAATTTTTTGGAATACTAGCACAATTGAGAGGTTTGGTCTAGTATGAGTTGTACTTTGAATTGAACTAGTTGGAAGTGTTGATTAAAAATGTTCCTGAGCAATGACACAATAGTAGAGAGGAAGAGACAAATGATAACATGATGTGGACTATAAGAGATTTTATTAGCAGAAAAAGGGAACAACAATAACCCAAGATATGGGACTCAAGAGGATTGACACCCATAATAAAAACATCGACCCACTATAAAAACACAATGTGAATGAGAAAATGAGCACCAACCATGGATGGATGGACAACTACAAGGTAAGATATCAGATCCAAGAGAATTGAATGTAGCAACAAACCAACCAAGAGAATTGATTGTAGCAACAAAACAACCAGGAAAACAAAGTGGGAAACAACATAAAGTTTGGGAACTTGGAGGTTTCAACATATTGAAGACTTTGACCAAGAGGTCAACTTTTTTTTCATAGGAATCATTTTTTTTTAGACCCAAAGGGGGTCATGGGGTTTCCAAAAGGAATTTAATTTCCATCAAATATACATTTGTAGAAAAGTAGAAATATGAAGTTTTAATGTAGAGACAGGTGTCCCAGGAATTAAGAATTGTTGGGTTTTTAATGAGTCTGTCTTATGACCGAGATTTGATTAGAAGAATTGAATTTTGTGTAAGAAGTAGGTGGAAGACTTTCATCCACTGATATATGATTAGGTCACAACAACATTTGAATGCAACACATTTGACCATTACCTTAATGCAGCCACAAAAATTAAAATAAACAATTCTTATGAAAATTAAATCACGTCCAATAATAAATATTTCTAAATTTTCATAATTAAATCTAAATTTTTTATGTAGAAAATTAATTAATTATTTTGTATTAAAAGACACTTATTTTTCATAAATTATTTACTTTTATAAATTAAATTAATAAATTAAATAAATCATCATTAAAACAATAAATAAAATGAATATAACCCATAACTACAATGGATTATGAGAATGTTAAGATTCAAATATATTAGCAAAGAATTTAAAACCAGCACAAAGTGAGACAGAAATAATTAAAATTACAATTAAAACTGAAGAATAAACATAGGTATAAAATTTTGAAAAATAACATAGGTATATTTTTCCGCATATATATATATATATATATATATTATATATATATATTCCGTGAATTTGTAAAATCAGTATAATAGATTTTCCATTGGTTTACAGTCGGTAACTCCTTGATACGACAATTTCACGTTTGCAGTGGATAAATGAGGACCTCTCAATTCGAAACTATCGTATTAGTCTATTTCAACAGTTATGTTGACTAGACAGAACGGCGGAAGAAATTTATCACATGCATGATCTAACCAATGTAGGGAATTTATCATTGTCACATGGAAAGTGGTATGGTAGATTGCATAATAGTCAGTGGCAGGTAGATTCTATTGTATTCATTATACGTGAACTGGGAATTGACAGTTGAAATTCCAACAGTTAAACTGTCACTGTCGTAGCCTGTAGGCCTCCGCGTTGGGATTAAGATACGGTTATGAATGATTTGACCCAAGAACTCAATTTTACCTCCCTGGTCTATGGATGCATGAGGCAATAATTTTCTCCCTGGAACCATCATCAAGTAAACTTGTGTCAGTGCTGAACTCATTGTATCATTTAGTTGTTATGATTCAAAGGGCTGTAATCAGGTTTGAAGGTCGGGAGGGACTGACCAACATTTGAGGGAGCTCTCATGATCATTCCTGTACTTCCTTTATACTCTGGCAAACACTCGTTGCAGCTGGTCATCCGGATGCGACATGCTTCCAATATTGACATTTTACCATCTCTATTTTATGTTTATGATGAAGATTTAACTTCGTATGGCAATGGCCATGTGACGGTTAAAATAAGTTTCAAGTTAGCGTGGATGAAGGGACTGTCCAACATTTGAGGGAGCTCTCATGATCATTCCTGTACTTCCTTTATACTCCTGCAAACACTCGTTACGGCTGCTCATCCGGATTAGACATGCTTCCAATAATGACATTTTACCATCTCTATTTTATGTTTATGACGAAGATTTAACTTAGTAAACATTCAGATGACAATGGCCATGTGACGGTTAAAATAAGATGGATTGGTGACAAATAATAGCAAGTTTCTGGAATTGCCTCTCAGACTTATACAGCGTATTTTACACCTAATTTTTAATGTTTTGTGATGTGAAAGAAACGAGAGGTGTCTCTTAATAAATATATATATATATATATATGTATGTGACGAAGTAAGAAATTAGAGCTGCCTGGTTTTAATTTTAAAATAAGAAAGTTGGTTGTGATAAGGTTGGAAGTACTTTTGCAAGTATCGTAGCAATTTAAAAATTTGATTTTTAACTTCATCCAAATTATGGCAACACATTACTAATTTATCATAATTAGAAAAATGATAAATTATAGTAAATCCTTTATATTTTATGATATAAACAGAAATTAAAATAATTTCTAACCATATGTATTAAAACAAACCAATAAAAATTGTTTTTATATTAAAACAAAATAAATTTGTAACTAATTACACGAATCTTTTATATTTTGCGACCTGGAAAGAAATTAGAGGTGCCTCTAAATACATATGCAAACTGCGTCTAAAAACACGCCTCATATAACCTGTAATTTTCAAATGTGCACGTTCATAGAATAACAATGTAGGTTGATGATAATTTTTTTTTGGGCTATTTTGCAAAAATGAAGGATATATCTTTACCAAAACAACAAGGCGGATGGGGCATCAAGGATCTTAGACATTTTGGATGTACGCTATTATGCCGCACTTTGTGGAGAGGCATCTTTCGCTGCTGCCCATGGAGCAATCTCATTCAACAGAAATAGATGAAGGGCAGGAATATTGAATATTGGTACATGCATGGGGTCATTGGGCCACGGAATGGATCAGCCATATGGCTCAGCGTGAGGAAGATTGAAACTTTTTTCTTGTCTCGTTTACGATGGCGGATATAAACTGGCAGTAGTGTCCTCATCGGCATCGACCCCATCATATGTGGTCTTGGCGACTTACACATACCAAGGGACCTCACCACTCATCTACATTGCCATGGTATTTTCACTTGGAACAAACTCATCACAGAATGGCGCGGCTCAATTCCAGATGATAATGCTCTCAACTTGTTGGACATATTGGATGGAAATTGGATATCGATCAAGGACTCATTATCCTGGGGAGGTTTCCATCGTCATGGCTCTGTTGATCACCTCATCTGGACTGTTTGCAATAATTGGAGGCCTGTGTCTGTTAGAGACATATATTCATATATGATCAGTTTCAGATCTCCTAATTCTCCACCGCCTTTCCCTTTAGTTTTTTGTTAGGCGAGATGTCCTCTCAAATATATTCATTTTGCATGGTTGGTCTTCCACAATAAGAATCTCTCTTGGGACAATCTCAGGAAGCGTTCATGGCACGGCCCCAGCAGATGTTCTATGTGTGAATCAGATGAAGAGACCAACCTACACATGTTTTTCAAATGTCTATCCATACTGCGGATCTGGTATGTACTGGCAAACACTTTTGATTTTCCACTGACAGTTTTTGACTCTCCACGTGCAGCTCCCTTTTGGTGGAGCAGACAAAATGAGAATTGGCGAATTCTCATCCTCATATTTCTATGGACTGCATGGAAATGGCGGAATTCACGAATCTTCAATGATTCCCATATGCCTATTTCTTTCATTTTGGACAATATCATGGCTACATGGTATATGATATATGGGTATGTTTGAATATGATTGTTTTGGATATCCACCCTCTTTCACCATATTAGACTATCTAAGGCCATATACTCTATTATGGCTCTCGCTGATTTCACAGTCTCATATATGTCCTTTGATATGTCAGACTTATATATAACTGATGTGATACAAAAATATATGTACTAGATGTGGACCATACAACATGTACATCTAATTTTATATTTACTCAATATAATATATCATTCTTTTTTTCTTTGAAAATATATATAATATATATATATATATATATTATAATTTCTTAATATATTTATAATTCGTAAAATTAATCAATGATTTATAAATTATGTTTTAGAAGTTTCTATATTTTAAAAACACTACATCACCAACTTCTAAGATACCAATCGTGGCTAGTTTCAACATTGAGTGCTACCCACATATTAGTAACGTGTAATATATTAAATAATTAAATATCTACAAATATGTTAACATAAAAATTTAATTTAAATATTTAAATATTTATTTTTGGAATGGTAGTGAGGGTATATTTTACAGCCAAGTTTGTGGCATATGTGATTACCTTTTTTTTCCGATCTAGACATGTGTGGCTTTTAAAATTATAATAAAATATCTATTAAATAAAAAATCAAATAAAAAATTAATGTTGGGTTATAATAAAATACAGAAATAAACATATAATAAAAAGTTTTATAAATTATTAATTATCTTTTTTTGTTCTTTCTTTTTATGTTGATATTACAATCTAGTATAAAGAGGATGCAATTTTTTTTTATGCATAACATAGAGTCTACATATGCTATTTAAAAAGAAAATATTAATAACAAAAAGATATTTTACTTTCAATGATAAATAAAATAATTAGATCTCTATAGAAAGTAACATAGTTTTATATGAACTCTTTATGAACAAGTAAAGTAATAAAAAATTAAAAAAACTTATACTTTCACTTTCTAGCACGAGAAAGTGTAACTATTTAACAAAAATAAAATAAAATATTTGAATATGCATAGTAATTAATATATTTCAATATCAACTTCATACATATTTACATAGAAAAAGGAATTTATATATATAAATGAGAAAGTGTAATTATTTAACAAAAATAAAATAAAATATTTGAATAGCATGATAACTAAATATATTTGAATATCAACTTCATACATATTTACATAGAAAAGAAATATATATATATATATATATATATATATATATATATATATATGAAATTTCAATTACTACTTAATGAAAGGGAGATGTGTCACTCATTCAATTTTTAAGAGGAAACTAATAATAATAATGTGTATACATATTGTACCTTCTTATAGATTTGAAATATTTCCTTATAGCATTTTTTTTCCAAATAAACCATAAATAAGATAATTCAATGTTTGGAATAAAATATTTTCATGTCAACTATATTTATATTATATAAATAAATTGAAAATACAAAATTTCTTATTGCTAACTATTCAGTTTTGAAAGTAAAGATCTGTTAAATTTCCTAATTTAAGTGGTGTAGATTATGCAATTCTACTACCTGATAAGAATTTCAAATTTCTAAATCTATATATGGATTAAAAATACGAGGCACGGGGAGAGGAACGAAGTGCCCCCGCTCATAAGTAAGCCAGCCTGATCGGAGACCCATAAACTCGGCCGGATTGGCTGTAGTTTCCCATTCATGGCCATACCAACCAAGCCCTGGGGCTTGCTCAAAATAGTTCCTAGTTGTGCCCGTCCCTATCTGTCACGCCCCCAAGCCTACGGTGGTCTTCCAACCGTGCTGGCGAGGTGCGGCACCACCCCACACATTCTTTTTAACAATACTTATGTGTGCGGACTACGCCTAATTCACAACCGATACTTAGTTTGTTTTTCACAACCAAGTAAAATGCATTAAACCTTTATATCAATGAAGCCCATAGTCATTCATTATCAGAGCAATCATAAAACATCAATTGCAAGATATAAATGGGAGGGGAAACTCCCGAATAGTCTGCCCAACAATATATTATATATCAGTTTTTCAATAGTACAATGAGCTAGTGTGCTTGGCAAACTCCAAGCCAACACTTAGTCAATTTTAAAACACAAGGCAACCTGCCTTTACATAGAGAATCTACACCTTTATACTATGAGCGGGTGCCCACACACGGGTCACCAAGATGCTTGTACAACCCTGCACAATTCTGCACCTCAACCTGTTCATACGACCTTCAGGCATCAACCATAGTCCAAGAGCTAACTCTGCGCATTCATGCCTTTATGCGCACTTCTGTGCTATGCCTCTTCCCTTATGCGTAGAACGAAGGAAGACCAAGTTCGAATGTGTGTTTGTTTTCTCCAATGTTTCACCATACATATATGGTGGCGATCGTGTGTGAGGGGTGGGCGAAGCCCCTTGGCTGATGCCCCAAACCTCCACACGAAAGCCCCTACATTGCCCAACGTTCCGTCAGCTTCCATGCGTAAGTCCACCATATAGCCAGCGTATAAAAATCCAACGCTTCGCACATATCCTTTGATGTTCATCGTTCAGTCGCTGTCCACCTTAACGTCGCATACAGCTCGTGGAAGTGTCACAGGTTCGTGCAGCGCGCCCGTCGTTCGCGTCCACTCGCGCACCCTCCATGTGCGCATGTCCGCACCCTCCATCGTGTCGTCGTGTACACGCCCGTGTGCCCGCGCCCTCCGTGCATGCCCACCCGGCGGTTTGCCCGCGCGGCCATCGCGTTTGTGCCCGCCCGACGGTTCGCCCAAGTCGCCCGACATTTGCCCGGGGCGCCCATCGCGTTTGTGTGCCCGTCGCACCGTCGCCTGCCCGAGGTCCTTACATCCTCCTCTACCTGAAGTCATTGTTGTCCTCGAAAACATCCCAACTCCAAGCATCAAACCATGATGTCAACTCCCATCACATATGGCAAACATATGTAGGCCTCCATCTCCACCATGCTTCATCTAAGTGACTAACTGCCACCAAGATACTCCATAACAAGGTATGTCATCGATGCCCATGACCATCGACCATCTGCCACAATGTCTCCATGCTGCTCTCCACCATGGAAGGCTGATCCCTCCAACACCAAGCTACATATCCACTGCAACAATGTGTCCTCTATCATGTCATCGACTCCATCATGTGCAAACTACCCATGATATGTCAACAAGTGTTAACACACAACCACCATGTGCCAACATCTCATCAAACTGCCAAGTGCTCAAAGAGAACACTTCTCCATCAAGTGTCAAGTCAAGTGTTTCAAGAGAGCACCTCATCACCAAGTCAAGTGCTTCAAGAGAACACCTCTCTCCATCATGTGTCCAATGTGCTCATCTGTCATGAGACTCCATCCTAATGCCAACACATCTATGTACACTTCGCGACCCCATGTCTGAACTAGTCGGGTGATCAGTCCAACCATCACGCTCAAACAATGGGAGTGAACATCCTCATGCCATCATCAGTTGTTTCCCAAAACATCTGCCACATCCTGAACTCCATCCAGAATCGTCCATGCTCAGGTCCATGAAGTAATCTCCATTCCTCTGCAACATGTCATGATGCTTGATGCCAAGCCATCCTTGCACCATCATACCCTGCTCAACTACTTAGGGGACTCACTGTCATGAGCAGCTAACGATGAGCCCCATCTTCTTGTCTCTGTAAGAAGATGTAGAGGGGTGAGAGCCTGAAGGCTCACCCTCACTAATCAATTCGATCCACCTATCAGGATCTTCAACCTCCAACCTTTGTAGGTAAGTGACCCGGTCCTCACTTGGCCTCATATATGCTTCATCAACCTCCTCATCTTCAATCACCTCTATCCTCCTTGTCAAGTCCAAGATACTATCTAAAAATGATTTGATAACCAAGGATTGTTCGGTAAGCTTTGTCTCTGCCTTGGACAAACGCTTACATACATCACCCAAATCTTCATCACTCCTCACTTGCATTGTTGCCACCTCATGATTAGACCTAGTTACTCCAAAGGTAGGCACACCTGTGGGTACATCTTCCCTTCCATTATAGATTTACAACTTCTTCAAGTGTGGAACGATCATCGCATCATATTGCTTCATAAACTCCATCCCTAGTATGGCCTCATATTCATCAATCCTCACTATAGTGAAGTCCACCTTCCCAGGTCCATTCACCAAGTGTAGTGTCCACTTGTTTAACCACACCAAGTACTTCGTTCGGAGGAGAGTGCACTGTCTTCATATGTGCCTTGATAGGAACATATTTAGCCCAACCTTCCTTGCAGTATCTTCACCCATAAAGTTGTGAGAGGCCCCACTATCTACCATAGTGAGTATATCAGCACCTCCAACTTTCATTCAGACATACTCCAACTTGTTCCTCTTGGGATCCTTCTGAGATATCACCTCTGTAGCAGCAACAGTGCTAAGAACCTGCATCATACCCACATAATCACCTTCATCTTTCGTACTAGATTGCGCTATAGTAACCAACTTCGGTTTAGAGGGAAAATTCTTCACCGTATGTGGCCCTGCATAAATCCAACACTTCAAGACCTTTTTTCCCTTCGAACTATCATCAGACTTTGAAGCTTCTTCTTTCTTCTTATCCTTCGGTTTATCGGACTTCTTCTTCCTATCATCAGAAGTATCATCATAGTGCTCAACCAACCTGTCAACTGTAGCAAAGGCTTCTTCAAGTGTACGAATCCTTTGTCTCTTCACCTCATTGCGTGCCCAAGGCTTCAATCCAACAATGAAATTGAATACCTTGTCTTTCTCTGCCATATCAGGTAGCTCAAGGAACGCACTTGCAAATTCCCTTTAATAAGTTTGAAGGTTCCCGGTTTGCTTTATAAACTTGATCTTCATCCTAGCTTCTCGTCTTTCATCCTGAGGACTAAAATGGGCCTGCAAGGCTCCTTTCATTTCATCCCAAGAAGTGATGTTAGTAGCACTTCCATTTGTAACCTGGTCCATCCTTCTTCTCCACCACATCTTGGCATCTTTTGTGAGGAATTGAGCAGCAACATTGACCTTAGTCTCATCATCGGATAGACCCAACCTCTCCAAGTATTGCTCCATGTCTCACAAGAAGTTACCAAGAGTCTTTGCACTCCTTGTACCACCAAATGAATCCGGTTCCTTGACTTTCACATGAGGCACTCCTCCACCTGAGCCATGCCTCACAACCTTCTTCAACACTGCTATTTCATCCTTGGCTTCATCAAGAGCCTTCTTCAAGTCCATGATCTCCATTAGACCTTGGTCCCTTGACGCTTCAACGTCCTTGACCCTTAATTCAAGTTGTGTACACATCAAATCAGTGTACTCATGTTGAGTTCGGAGTTCATCGAGCTCATCCTTCACCTTCGAGAATGCCCTTCGTTCTTCCACAACAAGGTCAAACTTTCCTTCAAAATGAGCCTCTAAGTACTCCAACCTTTCTACCACTTTCTGCATCAGATCGAAAGTGTCTATGGGACTATGAGTAGACCCTGCATGAGACTCAGCCATTGCTAATAGCCTTTTCCTTCTTTGTAATCTAGTCTCGACCATGCACCGACTTCACCTGCAACCCAAGTACTTGATGCCATACTTAGAGTGTTTCACCAACCTCTTTCCCTGCAAGAACCTGTCTCCACGGTCACTTCACCACGAGCTTCACTAGCTCAAAAACCCGGCCCAATCGAGCTCTGATACCACCTGTCACGCCCCCAAGCCTATGGTGGTCTTCCAACCGTGCCGGCAAGGTGCGGCATCACCCCACACTTTCTTTTTAACAATACTTATGTGTACGGACTACGCCTAATTCACAACCGATACTTAGTTTGTTTTTCGCAACCAAGTAAAATGCATTAAACCTTTATATCAATGAAGCCCATACTCATTCATTATCACAGCAATCATAAAACATCAATTGCAAGATATAAAGGGGAGGGGAAACTCTCGAACAGTCTGCCCAACAATATATTATATATCAATTTTTCAATAGTACAATGAGCTAGTGTGCTTGGCAAACTCTAAGCCAACACTTAGCCAATTTTACAACACAAGGCAACCTGCCTTTACATAGAGAATCTACACCTTTATACTATGAGCAAGTGCCCACACACGGGTCACCAAGACGCTTGTACAACCCTGCACAATTCTTCACCTCAACCTGTTCATACGACTTTCAGGCATCAACCATAGCCCAAGAGCTAACTTTGCGCATTCATGCCTTTATGCGCACTTCTGCGCTATGCCTCTTCCCTTATGCGTAGAAAGAAGGAAGAACAAGTTCAAATGTGTGTTTGTTTGCTCCAACGTTTCACCATACATATATGGTGGCTATCGTGTGTGAGGGGTGGGCAAAGCCCCTTGGCCGACGCCCCAAACCTCCACACGAAAGCCCCTACACCGCCCAACGTTCTGTTGGCTTCCATGCGTAAGTCCACCATATAGCCAGCGTATAAACATCCAACGCTTCGCATATATTCTTCGCTGTTCATCGTTCGGTCGCTGTCCACCTTAACGTCGCATACAGCTCGTGGAAGTGTCGTAGGTTCGTGCAGCGCGCCCGTCGTTCGCGTCCACCCGCGCGCCCTCCGTGTGCACCTGCTCGCTTGCCCGCGCTCTCCATCATGCTGTCGTGCACGCGCCCGTGTGCCCGTGCCCTCCGTGCGCGCCCGCCCAGCGGTTCGCCCGCGCGGCCTACCCGCGTGCCCATCATGTTTTTGCCCGCCCGACGGTTCACCCAAGTCGCTTGACGTTTGCCCGGGGTGCCCATCGCATTTGTGTGCCCGTCGCACTGTCGCCTGCCCGAGGTCCTTACACTATCCATCCAGCCAGTTGCGTAGCCCAGCCATCGTATCCATCCTGCCTGTACGATGTGTTCCATCCATCTATTATGGGATAAAGGTGGGATTCCTGGGTAATGTGATTTAGACTCATCAAAACGACGCCTTATTTAAACAAATGAAAAATTACAATCTTACAAAGAATTTTATCTTCTAAACATTTTATTTCCATCTTTCTCAAAATAAAAAGATGATTAATTATTTTCATGCTAAACATGAAATTGAAAGCATGAATATATACATACACACTGATCCCTAAATCCATTTATATATTAAACCTGCAATTTGAATAACAAATACTTACGATGTGATGAAATGTTGTATTATGAGAACATTTTATTACTATATTGTTGGAATGACATAGATGTTGTGCCAATATATCTTGCGGGTGTACTCTGCCATGCGAGATAGGGTAAGAAGCTTCTTGGGGCTAGAGCAGTAGTTAGGGTTGCAATAGCCTCCGAAGGGGGATGATGTATAGATCATGGGCGATGTTGCTCCGAACCTCGAGGGTATGACCATGGTTGTCCCACTTGTCGTCTAAGTTTCCCCCTTTCCAAAAATTAACCAAAAAAGAATGAAAAGAAAAAGACAAAAATACAAAAAAGTGGAGAGAAGGAAAGCTTCATGCCAGAGTTAGAATACGCTATAGTATTATGCCTTTCTGTCCTAATTCTTTCAGTGGTTGATGGGAAATTTGAATAGGTGAGCCCGCCATACTTTATTCAAGAACAATCGCCATGCAGCATAGAGGGCAGACCAGAAATATTTATACAATAGTCACATTACATGCAACTACACCGCTCTAACTTGCACAAGAGGGCGGACTAGAAATATTTATACAATAGTCGCAATACATGCAAATATACCGCTATAACTTGTACAAGATTTAAAATAAGTAAGGGTAGTGCAAAGCAACTTTAGAATCCCACTGATCAATCAAACAACTGCCAAAATCGATTGTGCCAACCTTCGGCTCCTTTCTTAGAAGCCAACAATGGGAGTAGCGTAGGACAATAAACATTTTTGTAAAACCACTTCGTCACTTAGCGTAGGGTCCCTCCACCTGTCAAGGGAGCATCCCAACTAGAATTTGTCTATAGGGTCTCCCTTCCACGTCAACCGTCCAACTCACTCTTGTACGTCATCCTCCTTTCATGCCACTCCACCTGTTCTCTGTATACTTCATCAAAATTCGCACTGTTCCCAGTGTTTTCGTGGTTTTTAGTCGGTTAGTTCCTTATGTTTTTCACTGTGAAAAAACCATACTACCTGGCATCCATGTCAGGCTGCAAATAGTACAACTCGACCTTCACCGATCTTCTTTGATTCAACGTATTTACGTGTTGAACAATGTTTTAGTCTCATCATGTTAAATATTAATAAACCATAGAAATCTACCCCAAAGCCTTCAATGTGAAATGCCTCCACTCAGGAATGTTTAATGGACACTAAAATTTAAATTGATGACTCATGGTGTCCTCTAAAATTCGAGAAGTTTTGTTTAGAGTGCTGGGGTCATTTCTTTGACAAAAAAATATTACTTTGGAGTTGTGAATTCCGGTCCGTATTATGTGATAGCCCCAATTAAGTACCATTTTCTAGAATTTGTAACTTGGTTAGTCTCTCGATACATCCCTCAAAGAAATTATGTTGTATCTTCCAAAGGCGAATTTGTCCTTGAGGTTAATATTGACCTCGTTCGCCAAGATTTTTTGTATCCCTAATGTTCAAGACCCAAAACCATTTAATGTAGACTCTTTATCTCTAGATTTAGCTTGATTACTAGAGAACAACAAAATAGCTTTATTTTCAGTAGCTTCACCTCTAGGGATGCCCACAACTTAACCAATTAGAACATATTGTATATACATATTTTTTGAATATGCTCAAAAAAATTTAGCTTGAACCTTATTACTACTCGGGGAAGATGGTATAGGCAAAGTAATTAAGTCAGCCTTAGGGTCTTTGGGTCATATGCTAAACTGCACTATGAATTTGGATATCCATCAGTGTCTAGTTTGAAAAGTTTCAAGTTGCTAATATTTCCAGATACCCTTCAATCCTAGTAATATCTCTTCTTCTATGTCCATATTGACAAATTTGAGTATTTAGGTCTCACTACATTTAAATCTAAGAACTAGAGGAAGTAAATGATTGAATGGTCAAATATAGTTAAGGGGAAACATGAAAAGCAAGCTCTCTCGCAGTTCTTATCTACCTACATGGAAACCATTTATAGCATCCTAAATGGTGCCTGACCTCCACGAATCCTACCACAACAAAAAAAATAGCTACATCTGAATAATGATACTAACGTAGGAGATTGGTATTTGTTTGAAGATTTTATAAAGATCGAGATCTAAGGATTTGAATAAAAACCATATAGATTTCCTATTTTTATGCCTATGAGGATTTTCTCCTTGGAGTTTATGAGGCAGAGTCTATATGTGGAACAAGTCCACTTCCTTCGTAGGTGTAAAGGGTACATGTTTAAATTAGCAAATACTATCATCCCATTCATTGTAAACTCTAGTAAATCTCTCACTCATGTTGGTGACGGATTAATGTCATGAGAATACTATAAAAAAGAATTGACATCTGCATAACATAGGGTAGATGACTCTTTGGAAAAAAAAATTAGCATTGAAAGGAAACATTATGGTGAATTTCCTTCAAAGGGACTTCCAATTGTTGTGGTTAATAAGGACCTTACTTGAAACACCACCCAATTACACTAAATTGTAGAGCTGTAGGTTATGTTCCAAAGAATGGCCCAATGCCCAACCAAAACCTAAATCTTTGGTAAAGAGTTGAGTGTACTTCAAGAAGCAACAATTGAACTTGAATATCCCACCGTTGGGCTCTAGTGGTCAAGTTGCATTGCTGATGCGAATATTTAAGAATATGGCCTTTTATTTTGTAATGATGTGTTAGTTTTTGTTAGAGTATAGTTAGTAAGATAAGACATCTAGATAATAAAACAACTGGGTAACTAGACAATTGTATATTCTAACATGTGCTTGTAACTTTCTCGAAGCCTGATCTTTTTATTTAAAAGGAGATATAAGGACTCACTTAGGGTTTCGAAGTTTGGGTCTCAGAGACTAGTTATTGGAATTTTTGTTACGAAATATGTATGGATTTCGTGGGAACTTAGTGAAGAAGGCTGAAATCATTCCAAGTATTCGATGGTTGTCGTATGTATTTTCTTTCTTTGTGATTTTTTGTTGTTTAATTCTTCCTTTGAAACAAGTGTAATGTACTTTTTGGCTTCATGTATCAACATAATTATCAATGATGTGTGAATAGCAAAAAATATCTATAAAACTCGTATGTAATAAGCCTTAATGAAGTGTTCCACTATTTCCTCAATCCATTCTCTTTCATTTTGTGTTTTCTGCTAAAGATATGGTGCATACGATTCTAATTATCCTTATACATCTTTTCTAGTATTCTCTACGATTCTTCTCACGAAACTACAACATTAATTAAAGGATGTGGCCATGGATATGTAGGCTAATTGATGTTCTCTGTCAATTCTCCTAAGATTTACATCACATTTCACTTAAAGGTTCCATCTCTAAGTAAATATATTAAGAAAAATATATAAATCCATGAAGAAATTATATAAATGTTGTAGGCACTAACCTTGCTTTAGTCCATGGGTTTTCTCTAGGGGCTACAACACCACCTCTTTACATGAGGGAGGTACCTATCCATCCACAACGACATACCGTGCATGTGCTAAACATATTTTTTGTACCTTTTAGGACGATATCTTGGGTTGTGATATACTATCACGAGTAGCGGGATCAACATGAGTAGATGTTGTAGTTCTAGGGTGTCATGTCAGTCTCAATGAAGCCATTTTGTAAAACACACCAAAGTTTTAGGCATTTTTGGATATACTAATGAATTGAGACTATATATATATATATATATATATTTTGGCATTTTATTGTTTATATGAGTTTTTTTATGTATTTTTCAATGGAAGTATACAATTATGCTTGTAACTATAATAAGTTTGATAGATTCAAATCCAATACATAATTTTCTAAAAAATTAGCTAATGCGTATATTCACTCAAAACATGTTCATAAGTAATAAACTCAAAATGTCGTTCCAAAAGATGATCTTTTAAGAATTTAAATAGCAATATTGGATTATGAAAGTGATAATGATTATGCTAATACATAAGTACCATCTTAGAGCTTAGCTTGACCACTAGGTTTGAAATTTCGAGAGAAAGAGCCACTAAAAGGAGTTCAATAACCACAATGTACTTGACAACATTATTAGTAGTGTGACCAAGGAGGACCTCGCCAGAAGTAAATAAATTTGAACTTGGTGTGTAAAGCATGCAGGCAAGTGATGAAGTGAATACCCCATTTGGAAATGGATCAATAGAAACTACTTGGTGAAGAGGGGCAGGGGGAGAACACATTTTCATCGTAAAGATGTGGCAAGGGTGACAATGCTTGACCACAATAATAAAATGTTTGAAAAGAGACATGAAATAGCATCCAACGCACAAGATTTTCTAGGTTATAGCCATGCCTAAAAGATGACTGTTGCATACCCCAACATGGTATCCATTTAAAACATGTTCTACTTTGTCATGTGTAAGACATTGCTAAAGGAAAAAGTTAACACCACATTGATATAAAGTATCATTGTGAACCACTTAATGCTTCGTGGTGGAAATTATGACAATACTCATCTTTGATAGATTAGGGCAGAAATGTTGGGTTTTAAGATACATAAGGATATCTCCATACCATGGTTCGGAATAGTCAACCAGATAAACATATCCAATTATCATGGGATCATGGACTAGATCATATAGGTTGACTTGAGGAATCTCTGATAATAACTTGGAAAATCCCAAACATCTTTTGGATTTTGCAGTTGTGAACAATAGATCAAATTCGTAGAGTATAACAATCCACTTGGAATACTTGTTGTAACATACCTACTTAAACTATCTGGGAATTTTTCCCTTAGGCTCCATTAGATTAAGGATTTCTTCATTTACAACTGAGTTTTATTGGCCATCACATGTGTATTAAAGTAATGATTACGGATATAGTGAATACAGTACTCTTTAGATCAACCCTTTGTCATTAAGACACAACTAGGGCAAGCGGTTGAATTATAAATACATTTATTAGAAGTCTTTGATATCCCTATGCCATCATCATTGGAATAAATATTGAGTTTTTCTATAACTAATAAGGCTAGGAACAATGATAAAAATCCTAATACCCGTATGCAACATGGCACCATCAGTTCTCTATGCAACATGCAAGTGTATCAAGCTTCCCTGTGCATGACATAGATAGTGGTGATTCATCGACAATTCTATGGGAGACATTCCTACATAACCATTCCACATGCATGAACCTTTGCATAATACCCATCATACTATCCCTCCTTATCAAATGTAAACATGAGCATAATAACCTTGACATGCATATGTGTTCATACATGAGTCTCAAGCATTATTCCATCCATCATTTCCATCAGAGAAGTAATTAAGTAATCCATATAACTGAGTTGTATGATTTAACATCCTATCAAGTAAGGATTGAACATGAAACACCTACCATGCAAGTAAATCTCATTCGAGTAGAGGGAAACCCATTCCATGCAAGTAAATTGGAACAGTAACAGAGAGAGTAACAGGAAACATACAAACATTCCATGCATATGACACCAACTAAATGTCACATGGAGTGAGGAGCACCACCGCCCAGCGATGAATCACCTCTAGTTTACCTTGAGTCAAAGATCTTGCCAAGGATTAGCTGTCCGCAATTGATCGATGCACTTGGTATTTAATACCCCTTTTCATGATTTAGTTACCATTAGGAACATCCATCTTTATGGATTTTTCCATTTCCATAGGTCTTATCAGGAAAATCTCATCTTTATCTCCCATGGCGCTTTTCCACATAAAAACTTGCCTTTATTTCCTGCAAAGATTTTATGTCTGATGGATATTTATCTCCCATCCATTTGATGGATATCCAATCCATCCAAGCTTATCTAGAATAACGTCTAGAAGATTTATCATGAAAGATTCATCTCTATCCCATTCCTCATGGGATTTGGCAAGCATCTCCTCTCTCTTGGTGCTACACCCTCCAAGTCATTTATTTTATTAATTTATTTATTAATACATTTTCTTTTCATATATTAGCTAGCTTTCCTCAACTTAGGTGTAGAATAGTTTAACCCACAAAGGACGGTACCAAACCTAGATTTCCTCAACTTAAGTTTACAAACATCTAACACACAAGGGAGGATATTACACGTGGCTTTAACTTAGCTTGGGTTTACGATAATGTAGTACACACGGGAGGATATCACACCTAGCTTTAACTTAGACTAGGTTTACAATAATGTAGTACACAAGTGAGGGGCATTACATACTCCCCCCCTTAAATTTTACACCGTTCTCGATGTATCACTGCATCATGTTCTCGTTCACAGGTAGTTGGTTTCTGAATCAACAACTCTCATGGCTCTTCCATCTGATGCAATTTTTTTCTTCGATGCATATTGATCACAAGGAGTTCTCCCAACATCTCTCCTTCCATAGCTACATCGGTCCCAAGGAGTGATCCCAGCATCTCTCCCTCCATAGCTACCTGTCACACATTTTTTTTTGAAACCATTTGTGAGAATTTATCGATGCAACATTTAACTAGATAAATATCATAATCTGTTACTTACTAGTATTAAGGCAGCTATTGCTTATCATTTATTTTATTTGAAGAATGCATGTTCTCTTCTTGCACTCTTTCAAGCCTTTGTGTTCTTGTCAAAAACCTGCTTCTTGTAGTCTCTTTTCCTTCTTCTGGGTACCCTCCTGGTTTATTACCTGGCCAGACATCCATATGATGACTACTGCATACCTGCACACAAGGTATGTTATACACACCAATACACATTTTATTTTTCATCCTTGTAGCATATGTAGTCATACGATACCATATGTACTGTTGTCCACAGTCCAACTGTGGTACAACCTATAATACCATCCTCATGGTATCACTTGCATGACATAAACTATATCCACATATTTTTTTTCACCATGTTAGTATCATACCAACATTAATTTATCATGGTTCATCTATGTAATTAGTAAAGTTTTTACGTCATGTGTAAATCAATTCCAGATGTCATGTGGTTACAATATCAGTCGCATTTTATTGGATTCATGCATATTTTCATCTTAATCGTACCTTTTTCTTAATGTTCTAAAGCATATACCTTCTATTTAATGTTCTAAAGAAGATTATTAACTCCTAGTTGTTGAAGTTTAATATTCATAAGACCATTAATTCACCTCCTATGTTTTATTGTTGCCCTATTTATGCCTCAACAACCTATTGACATGCATAATTCCATGTAGTTATACATAAAACGTTTTACTACTTACAATCCTACACTCGTAGTTGTAAGTGTTTATGATCTCAGGCTATTTACACGTTAGCTTATTCTTAACATTAAATCATCATTTACCAAAAGATGAGTTATCTATTTATGAATTCTTGTTTCAATCACGAACATTTCCTTATGTTGTCCAGACACCTTATCAATGCAATATGATAAGAGATCCTCTCAAAATTTCCTGGTACAAATTATGATATTAATCTCATTTAATAGATTGTTAAATATCATTTAATTGACCCAGTGGCTCATACCATTTTTGTTACTTATTAATTACCATGGTTTGTACTCAAGAATACTTATAAGTTCCATTATGCATATCGATTAAATATGCATATGTCTTGAAAATCTGTTTAAGTTAAATTTCCCCTTAATCATACTTTTTTCCAACCGAAGAACAATTCACATTATAAGCAGATGCATTAAACAAAGGATTAATTTGAATGACAATTTGTATAGTTATATAATATTTTAGTATAACCTTCAATTTTTCTTATCTAGCCTGACTCCTAGCATAGTCATGCATACTTTTCCTATTTACTATTTGCATATAACATCATATGTATATATAGCTTGATTTAGTTTCAAGAATCTTTCCTATATGGATGCCTACCATCAAGGCCATCCTACAATATTCCTACAAGTCTATAATCCTGCACACACATGTGCTTGCATGGTAATTCATATAATTCATTAATATGCATGTATATTAAGCATTTTCCTCTTGAACATGTTTCTCTTACTGACCACTTAATGGTAACAACATGTAAAACTATCCATGGCAAGGCATAGGTATGTATATATACAATGATTAAATCTAGACACAACCATGGACTTCCTCCATTATCTAATCCTTCTTTCATGTATTAGGTGAGATTTTTTTTATTTACCAATCCTTATTTAAATCTCTTACTAATATAGTTTTCTACATGGTTGCTCAACCGATACATGTTATGGTTTGTGTTAGAGGTTTTAAGCAAAAAATTTCTAATTTCTCTTCAATATTCATAATACCAGTTTTTCCCAAGTTTTCCTCTAGTTTCTATCATGCATATATGTATTTTACCTTTACTTCCAAAGCTATAATCCACATACTCAAATATGACTAATTTGGAGATTTACATGAAAAATCATCCCGCGAAGATAAAATAGAATTGGCTTTGCTTATTTACGAAAATTAGTATACATAGTGATTTAATGTATACATATTTATCTAGTTATCCATTAGAAGCATACTATGTTCCATACTAAACATAGTAATGGTCAAGTTCCGAAAAAGAGGTCTCACCCATCAATATATGTTGAAAATATAAGTATTTCTTCTTAAACGTCATTGTCCATGCAGATTCTATCATGAGTGAGATAGCTCTATGGCCCAAGCAATAACAGTTACCTACTATGCCATGTACCACTAACTCTACTCTTTGATATAATAGAGATGCATGCTCTTTATATTACTATCATTGTTCATGAAAACCTTTTTCATTGCATAACCCTTACTAGGGGTTAACATTTCTTCTTTTATACAATTATCCTTTTATTTAATCAATTCCCTTTATAACACTTGTAGGGGTGTCCATTTATTTGTATTATAGTTGTGATAACATGATGACTATATCATTAAATTCATCCATGGTATCCACCTCTTAGAATAATTTATTTCATTCTTGACTTTAATTTTCCGCAAGAATATTCCGGGTGACTTTAATAAGATTAAAATTTTCAATCCAATGCACTTGCATGTAGCCCTAACCATTATTATGAATATCTATAAATACAAACATGGGCATAAGCAAAACCATATCCTTAATGAAAATTGAACAAGTATAAGTAAGAGAATTTCCTAATGAGGAATTGAATAGTACTCTAAGTTCACATTGCTTTTTAATTTCCATATTATCAATGCTCTACATTCACATTGCATTTTAGTTGCCATATTATCTGACCTTCAATGGATGATATAATGTTATATTATGATCAATTTCGGAGGCAACCATCTTACTAGCATTTTAAGGAGGAAAATGGTATATATAATCCTAATTATTATTATTCATGGGAATCCTTACAATTACACATAGATATATATATATACATCTGCTTATTGTCCTGAGTCAATTCCCATTATTAATTGACTTAACTTATTTATTTACCCACTATGTTTCTCATAGCTAATTAGAATGAAACTCATTGAACCTATATATATCAACATAAATAAATATATATCATGGTCAACACATAATTCATCACATAACGGCCTTGCACCAAAATGTTAATGTCCAATTATGTCAGAGTCTTGTTTCACTCTTCAATTTCGTTTAGATAGGTCAACTTTAGAGCCCATTGATGTTGCACCATTCCATCCTCTCATCAAACATTGCAGGCTACCTTTTCCATCCTCTAAGCCACCTACAGGTACCTTCGTCCCTTGGGCCACTGTCATTTCCTCCACTAGGAGAACAAGAGCAACATGTTGGTAGCTGCAGCAATAACAATAATATACCCTTAACCTCCCCTCATCAAACCTGTTACACATAGATCATTCACAATTGTACATCGAAATGCCAATATACAAGCAATAACTGAATTCATTCATTGTGCTAATGCAGATATTTCTCATGTTAGTCCACCACTTACTGTTAGCCACCATAGGGGAGACAGATCATTGAATGCATTGCATCAACATAATAGGTTTTGAATTCCAGAGGAACCATGGTTCATATTTAGAAATGAAGCCTCATGAACAGTTACATTCCATACATATAAATTCAAAATTTTAGTGAATCCTCAAATATATATTGACATGTCTTATAACCGTGATATTTTAAAATCGGAATATGCAAATTTACCTTAAATTTTCCAAGTACTATGATGAATGATTATACTAAATATTGTTCTGTTATCAGCAACACAAATTATTTCATAATATTCTTGAGAATATCTGCGTTAAACAAAGTCTTTCGGTACAAATCGCAGAAGCTTGAATACAGAAAATATCTACATTGTTGAAGAGCCACTCCAACATATCTGTTCTAATTCACAACTACGTGAATGAATAAAACAACTTTTGGTTTTCTATCATGAAAATTTCTCGTAGGTCAATTCATTAGGTACAACAAAACATTGAATAATTTTCCAGCTGTAACAAGAACCCCCAACCTGAAAGCAAGGTGGTAAGGCCTGGGGTTCCTCCATTAGCTATCTTTGGTAGAGGTATAAAATTATAACCCAATGTCCGATACTCAATAAACAACAAAAAAAATGTACACTTATTTTTAATGGTTCACAAAGACTGAAGTCTTTAGTTCTCTAAACTGATATCCAATGAAACAAACATTAAAAGAAATAGATAATAATGTGAGCTAGAGTTTCTCTCTCTCCCCGTGCTAGTAATCGAATGATGTAGAGGTTATAATCTCTGACTCGAAAACCTATAAATTATCATCGTAAACAATTTTAATCAACATTGATGCACATATAGACTCATAATTGTAACCTAATTCATTTTTGAAATAAAAGGAATGAATACCCAAGTTCCCTTCGAATCCACAATTCTTTATCCCGTCATGCAGTTCATTTTTTTGGTGAATAGAACTTGAAGACACCAATTCCAAGATGTTTGCGAGTATTTCTTGCCAATCCCTCCTAGTTGATAATACTATGATACCATATCTAATGAGTAACCAAGTTTCCTAAAGCCTATGAACTCAAAGATCACTTAACATAACACAAGTTTGCAATTACTAGGACTCTTCCACTACTAACTCTCAGTGGTGAACCTCGCTGGCCTAGGAGAAATAGCAAAGAATAGAGTGGAGTTTCTGCATTCTGTTTCTAACGGGATATGTCCATGTATCTATGTATATCTATCCTTGTTCAAGAAAAACAAAATCGAATGAATAAATAGCACTTAAACAAAAAATCATTCCAACACATCCTTATCGACACATTGATGATAATGTCTATCCACACTCACGATAATTATGCCCCAGATGATATTATCCATTTCTTAGTTTTTCTCCTTCATGCATGCGGTAAGGCAATTCGAAAAATAAGAAACAACATGATTTTTTCCACTCAATTTGAGAAGGTGTGGTTGCGCCTACCATCGTGTACATTTCAATGAGCAAAAAGAAAATGTCTATCTTGCCAACACATGAGTTATGTCACCCCAAGGATAACATAAAACTTATCAAAGGAGGAGTAACCATACGAAGACTCCATGTCCTCATACCCTGCTGTTGGGCCATTAAGATGCCATTATTATTATCACTTTTGAACCCTTATCCCACCAATTTCCACTATTCTTCATCATGTCATTTATTATAATTTATTATATAAATCCATTTTATGATGATTTATGCTCTTATATTATTTATTCTCCTTTATTTCTAATAAATTGATGATTATGAATTATTTTATCAACGATAGTTCTAATACGTTGGTTATAACATTATTCACCATTTTTAGCGTCCAAGGTAACTTCCAGATTGAATATTTGATTGTTAAAAGTGCTAGCTCAAAAATTCGTTGGAATAAGGAGTGACAATGTTGCGGTTGAGATTCTGAGCAAATGAAGACGAATTTGGAAAATCCAGAGCATGGGTTTTGTCCAGAACGGGCCCAATTAACTTTAGTGTAAAGTGGTTTTCCCAAATTTGGCTTTTATTGAGAGAAACACAGGGTTCTTTGAGCACGATTTTCTCAGATTTGTTGTTGCGGCCGTCCTCCAAATCTCAGCTGCAAACCCAAATTCGCCTTGCTCTTGTTGGAAGATAAATGGAAATATATTTTCTTGTTGATCAATTGGTTAGAATCAATCCAATTTTGTAAAAGAAATCAGGTTGTACTTATCTTTATTGTAACTTCTCTCTGATCTCTCTATTTAAATGAAAATAGAGATTAGAGATGAGGATGACTTTGGGGATTCGAATGATGGAGAATTGATGATTTGAATTAGAGATTCAGAAGCAAGGATTCATGATAGGATAGGAGGAAGGAAGGATTTTTTTATGCTGTAAGTCTCAAAGCTTCAACTATTGTAAAGATTTCACCATTTAATGATTAATACATAATTTGGGCGTTGCTGTTCAATCTTTTCCTTCTGAAGTAACCCAACAGCGTCCGCTTGCGGCTAAGGGCCTAGCCTCTGGTGGAGTACGCTGCTGTTGTATATTATCTTCTTTGGTTTATGCGTGGTTTGCTCATCAGTGTGATTTGGTAATCTGATTTGTTTTATTATTTTACAACACAGCTCTGTTACGTTTGATCTGCTAAGTGATATCGTTTTCTGAGACAGAAATATCATATTGACTTTGCAGCGCATTGCTGTTTCTTTAATTGCTGGTATAAATGGTTTTTACAGGACACCATTGCGATTTAATTATGGAATGTCTGTGTTGTAACATTTGACCATTGGTATTATTGAATTCATCTTAGAATTATATTTCCTTGCGATTGTTGAATCTATGAACGTTGTTCCTCCGTGCTAAAAGACAGTCGTATTATTTATAACTAAGACTGACAATTGAATTACCAAGATCAGATTACTATTGAGGTGTGCTGTGTGTTAAGTTATTGTTTTGCTTTCCAACATTATTTCATATCCTATCATTAAGCAATGTTGTTCTATTTCTGTGTGCTGTCCAATTTATTCTTAGAGTAAAGATTGCTATTAATTTGGCTTTGCTGTTAATTAAAGTTTGTTGTTCAGATTCCTTTAATTCTAGTTTGTTGTTCCATTTATGGCCGTTCTATTTTAGACTTGTTGTTCCATTTTCCATTTGCTGTTCTATTTTACTTTCTGTTGTTCCATTTACTTGTATTTGCTGCTTTGGTGTGAGAGAAGGTCTAAGGCTGTAGTGAGCCTCAACGGTCGCTGCCTAGCTCCCAGACCTATGGTCCATGCTTTAATTTCCTTTTCATCAGTTTCTAGAGGGATGGGTTATCGCTTCCGCACCCTTGACTGATAAGTTGCCTTGTGTGATTTTATCCTTTTGAAGTAATTTAAGTTTAGCATCCGTTTACTCTTGTGTTCTTTGAATGCTGTACTACTAAACATTACTCTTGAGTAAATAGCCGCCTCAGACTGAGTACACTCTTGAAATAAAAAGTCGTCCCCGGGTTGACAATTAATGTGAGGTAATTAGGTGTTAAAAAGACCCTTTTTATCGCTCCACATTTTGGTGTCGTTGCTGGGGAGAGTGTAGCCATTTCTAAAGAGTAGTGTGAATCTGATGAGTGCATGCTAGGGAAGAGTTGGATCTTAAAAACGGAAGGTAAGAACCTGCATACGGAGCATGTAAAAGCCCTGCTCCCCCATCTGCTTTCCAGCAGGACTGTTAAAGAACGTAGGGTAGAAATAGATGTTTGAATTTTTATGTGAATGATTAGGAAAATAGAAATTTTTAAAAAATGAATCACATGATCTCACGCAAGTGGTGATGTAAGCACCACCCATTTCACTAACTGATTGATAGGGACATTTGAAGAAGGAGCCTCGAAGAAACACATGAAGAACAACTTATACTATGGTAAGAAATGGCCCACATTTCTACTTTTGAATTTCCTATCAAAGATCTAGGAGGAGTGACACAAATGCACATAATTCCCCCATCTTTACCAAATTTTCATCGTTTAGCAAATGAAGATCCACATACATTTTTGTTTGAGTTTGAAATACTTTGTAGAGGATATGATTATTGTACTAATGATCAAAGATTGAAAGTGTTTCCTCTTACTCTAAAAGGAGCAATTCTCCGATGGTTCATGAGCCTAGGTGGGAATTGCATCCAATCATGGGAGGACATGAAGAACATATTCTTGAAGAAGTACCAAGACTATTGCAAATACCCAATGAAGATATTTTCAGTATGATACAAGGGGAAGATGAAAGTTTGGAGGACTATGTAGATCGATTTCAATACAACCTTCAAAAATCAAAATATAAGCATTTGGAAAAAGAGATCTTAAAAACACGCCTTCTTAAAGGAATCAAAGATAAATTTTTAAAACTCTTAAATCTGATAGTAAAAGGTGATGTTTTTCAGTTATCATATGATGACGTTTGTGAGTTGTGCATAAGGTATTCAAGAGGAATCTCCAAGGCTGGTAAGAATTCTAGAGATGTTTGTTCCTTCTTTTCCAAATCTGTTACAAGAATAGGAGACATAAGAGCTACAATCAATGTTTTATTTGAACATTTTAAATTGATTTTATTAGCTCTCTAAATGAAAAATTGGATGTTTTGCAAGTTCATAAAAATCGAGAATTTGATGAAGTGTTTTTCACTCAAGACCGAAAGGAGCATACCATAGATGGTTGTTCTTCCTTATCTAATATGGAAATGGCATATCAAAGAGGTAAGGAAGCTGCAACAAGGTCAAAACCATGGAAATCATGGCCTACAGGTATGGTTCAAAACACTTCCTCTCCACTTTCTTACTTGCATAATCCATTAGGGAAACCATGTCAATTTCAATTTAACCACCACCAATCTTGTCTACAAGTTTGGCATGGTTCACCTTATAATTGCATGACTACTCTCCCTCATCTTGCAGCACAAATACATTCTCCATATTCTCCACCAGCTCTTCCACAACATCCTGCTTGCATATCATATTCATTCACACAACCCAATCAACCATATCATCAAAATGCTCCATTCCATACACAATTCCTTGCTCAACTAATTCCACACCCTCGCCACAATAAACCAGTACAACATGCTTACAATGTTGAACTGCCAAATTTATCCACCCTTCCCACCCATTCTATCTCACATGTGTTATTAGAGAAAACTTACAACGAGATTCAGAATGCTTCAAATGCAAAAATTGTAGAAGTTATGGAAGAAAATGATGTTTCTTTTACTATGCATCAACAAGCTATTTTAAAAACTCAAGAACTTCATGATATGATGGTTATGCGAAATCAAAAAAGTAAAGGATACATTGAAGATTGGTTTCACTCCATCATTTGCTTGCAACATCACTCTATGCTTCAACAATTTTTGATACCATTTTTTCAAGGGAAGTTAGCTTCTCATACCCTAATATTTATTAAGATGCATTTTTCAAATTTGGGTATGTGCATACATGGAGCCTTATTTCAAAAATGGCTCCACTAGAAGTACTCATATACGTAGCCACATTCATTTTTCAAATCAAAATAGGTTAGTGTAGAAAATAAAATAAATAAGGGAATAAATAATGCATTTTGTTTTTCCATGTAAACCTAGTTGTTTTTTGTTGCAACATGCTATGCAAATCAACATCGGTGATAATTTTTTAATTCATTTGTGTATGTAGATTATTTATAATAGAAATAACAATTATACAAACACTTATATTCATTTTTATCATCAATATAAAAAAAAATGCTTGAATATCATTTTTTGGCTTGCGGGCTTAATGGAATTTCTGCAAAGACAGTCGGGACAGTCATGTTTTGAGGGACCAAAAGTGAATGTTTTTAAAACCTGTTTCTACCATAGGTATCCCTTGATGTATAATTTCTAACCCAATTTGAATAATTCAATTTGGATTTGAAACGAAAAAGTTAGAAACAAAACATTGACAGGGTGTCTAGTGGGCAGCTCAGAAACAGAGTTGGGACAGTCAGTTTTTGGAGGCCTGAATGAATGAATTTTTAAAACTTGTTTCTATGGTAGATTCCTCTATGAATCTATTTTACAATACAATTCGAATCACTCATTTTGGATATCGTATGGGGAAGTTATGATCAAAATACTGACTGTCTATCGTAAATCAGCACCCTTAAAACTATGTCTTTCCGGTTGTTCCTTACAGTATTTGACCTATCAATTCTTCTTCTCTTCAAAACCTGTTTCTATTATAAATAAATAAATGAATATACTTTTATTTCCAATTTTAATCATTCGAATCCGACATCAAACGAAAACGTTATGCTTGAAATATCAACTGTTGGTCTAAGTTGGGTAATTGAAGATGACTCCGTTATGCAGGTTGTTCTAACTAAAATTGACATATCATATCATTGAATATTTAAAACATGTTTCTACTAGAGATTAACCTTTTAATTTTCTTTCGTTTGGCTTTGGAATCACTCAATTTGGACGAAAAACAAAGAAGTTGTCATTAAAACACTGCAGGTTAGCATGATTGGCCACTGCTCTCCCGCAGGTGACAAATAAATTTTACTTTGTTATTTTCTCCATGGATTTGTTCTACAGAGTAACTACTTGTTAGTTTTTTTGCATAATTTTTGGATTGGGGGAGCCCGATCACCTCTCTTTATCCATGATTTAATGTTTTATTGCAAGTAGACACTCGTTTTTTTGCAAGTCTTGGGAAAATAAAGAAGGTCAATTTATGGACGAGTGATTTTTGAAAGAAATTTTATGAAACAAAGGGAGTCTCATCCAACTCATTACCCAACGGATTCATAAGAGAACAAATGAAGAATTGATTTCCATTTGAAGATTCATGTCATGTCTTTGCTGCCAAAACATTTTTCGAATAGATCATTTTTTTGACATAACATCATAGCTGTTGTAACTCAATTTATTTATTTACATACTGCTTTTTGTTGTTTCTTTTATAATTTCTCTTATATTTTGTGTTTCAGGTGTTGCTTCGTTCAAAGTGCAACTCATCCTTAGCATCAATGCAGTGAACAACTAATTCATTCTTTACGTGTTTGCATTTTATGGTTGTGTATTTTGTTGTTCCTTTTCTGAAGGGACAGCATTTGTGTGCATTTTTTTCGTTCCTGCTGTTCTTTTTTCAAAGGGACATCATTTTCATTTTGCTATTTATTTTCTAAAGGAATAGCACTTTTTGGTTCAGCCATTCATTTTGATGTTCCTTTTTCATGGTTCATTTTGCTGTTCCTTTTCGAAATAGAACAACTGTTGTTCCTTTTCGAAATGGAACAACACTTTTGCACTTTCACATTTTGTTGTTCCTTTTCGAAATGGAACAGCTGCTGTTCCTTTTTGAAATGGAACAACACTTTTGCACTTCCACATTTTGCTGTTCCTTTTCAAAATGGAACAACACTTCTGCACTTTCATGTTTTGTTGTTCCTTTTCGAAATGGAACAGCACTCCTGCACTTTCACGTTTTGCTGTTCCTTTTTCGAAATGGAACGGCACTTGCATTTTTTTCCTTTTCTAAAGGAACGACACTTTTAGTTGTTGTTGTTCTTTTTCTTCCAAAGGAACGACATTTGCATTTTCACATCTTTTTTGTGTGTATTTTTGTTTTTTTGTATGCATTTTCTTTGATGTTCCCTACACAGAACACCACTTTTTTTTTTTAGTGTTTTTGCTATTCCTTCAAAAAAGCAACACTTTGAGAATATTTTTAAGAGCAACCCTTCCTTTCTCTTGTGGGATTATTCCTAGTTCATCTCAACCACATTTTATTGATTCCCTTTTATGGTATGAAGTACACTATTTTTATGAGGACAAGAATTATGGATTCTATTGAAGCAAGTTAATATCATTTACATTATGATCTTTAACATGACAACTCTTTTATGATAGTTTATTTTCAAAAGAACACAATTATTTATATACTACTTTACTGCATTGTTTTCTACTGTACATGATACTGATTGATTATCTTAATACTATGCTGGTTCCACCCTACATGGTTATAATCTTCTCTATCTATAATAAATGAGATTATGGGTATATTTTTCTATTGACATGTTCAACTTCTTCCACCATCCCTCCTCTTAAGGAGTACTGAGCCTCCCTCTTTTTATCATAAAAATATGTAATAACAACAAAATTTTGTTCGCAGATAGAGGATAGGGGGTCTCATTACGAGCCAGCCTATCATGTTCATAAGGTTGTAACAAAGTGAAATTCCCATTATGGCCACCACACCAGAGTTATGATCCATGGGATAGCCAAATTATCCTTGGAACAGGAGGTCTCATCACGAGCCGGCCTGATCACTTTTGCTACATCCTAGTGAATGGGAGTGTGGTTATCTGGTTACCACGTCAGCACACTGATCTCTTCTGTAGAACAACACTGAAACTCTCTAGTTATAAATTGAGGATTTTGGCTCATATGGGTTAAAAGGCAACCCTGCCGAGGCTATGGATGCATGCTGGCAGCAGCGGCTCTGCTTATGGTATTGAAGTTATATCTTTTCGTCAATTATTATTATAATACCTTTTTCTTATTTTCTTTTTATCAGAGAAGTTATTTCCTTAACTTTTTCCCTGTTTTGAACCTTTATGCATGAGAAATTGTTTTACGATCAATCACATCATTTTCAGCTAGAATACCGTCAACAAAACATCTTTTTAACATATTGTTGTCCTTTTTCGTTTTGCATAAACTATCATCAATCCAAAACGTCCTATCTTTTATTCATAACTATCTTTATTGACTCTGCTTTCATTATAACCATAACTCTTGTTGTCCTATCATTGATATGTGTACTCTGCTTCATTTACTGTTGTATTGTTCATTCCCTTGCCTTGCCGTCAGCACAACATCTTTCATATGCTTTATGGTCATGGGATCCATTTTCCAATTGGAGGGGGGACTGTATGCATTATGGGATTGCATGTGATATGATTACTACACTCTACCATAACTTGTTGATTTGATAAGTTTTTCTGATTGAAATTTTTGCATGCATCTTAATCTATTGCTATTTAAAACTAACACTATGGTCAAGAACATTGTATGCACAAGTGTGATTTGTTTACAGGAGAACAACAAGTATGGGCAAAATTCTATTCGTAGCATGACCACATGATTGCCACTAACAGAAGAGCCTCGAGCACCTCGTGCACATGAACAATTCTTCAGACATTATGTGCTTACCTGGATTCCACCTTTTGCATCACCTTTAGCACCAACCTTGCCTACATCAGCTTCAACAATTGTCAATACATATATGTCATTCCACATCTTTCTTTTGGAGGTAAAACTTGAGGTAAAATAGCATAATTTTCAGATTTATTACGAATTTAGGAGAATTTCATAAAAATCCATTTTGAGCATTATTTATCATCCTTCATTTCATAGTTTTTACTCCTTCCCTTTTTTTCAGTAGCATATCATTTCCGAGTGTGGGGGAGTGTTCCTTCATTTCTTTCTTATGACCACGTCATTCATATTCTTTACCATCCATTTATATTCTTATTCATTCTCAACACCTCCCTTATTCCATGTTGTTTTACACCAAGCATAGAATTCAACCGCTAGTCACAACCACCTCTATTTGTTTTTTAGCATCGCATGAAGGCATGCTAATTTTTCAAAGAGGGGGAGGAATTGCTACGCATGATGGATGTTTTCTATTTTCTTTGTCATTTAAGGCATGCAATTTCAGTCATACAATTTCAGTGTAGAAATTGATTTCCATAATATTTTTAAAACTATGAACTCAATTCCTGTGATCTCTAGGAAACACAGACATACTATTAAAATATACAAACCCAGATCATTTCAAGTTAAATTGGTTCATAAAATTTTGGAAATCATGCACTCTCACCTACAGCCATTTTATTTATATCTCATGATCCATGCATCAAAACGATTTGATTTTTGGATCATAGAAGCATTTATATATTAAAAATTTACTTACCACATTTCAACAAAATCTGGTTTGTAGGGAAAATGGTTAATGAAGGTTGCTGTCACTTATATTATATTTTGCTGCAACTTCATATGCACATAATTTGAACGTCAATGTAAAAGTTGTTATGCCTTCATCAAGGATTGCTAAAATTGAATATTCATTAAGTAAGGAAGAATTCATTTGTTCTATCCATTTCATGAGCTGAGATGAACATATTTTTTTATTGCTTGGTTAACATATGGTTTTTGTCTTTGGTTTGCATGAAGACATGCAATATATTCAGTTTTCGTTGCATGAGGACATGCAACATATTGAGTGTGGGGGTATGTTGGGCCGTTAATATGCCATTAGTATTATCACTTTTGAACACTTATCCCACCCATTTCCACTATTCTTTATCATGTCATTTATTATAATTTATTATATAAATCCATTTTATGATGATTTATGCTCTTATATTATTTATTCTCCTTTATTTCTAATAAATTGATGATTATGAATTATTTTATCAATGATAGTTCTAATAATTGGTTATAACATTATTCACCATTTTTAGCCTCCAAGGTAACTTCCAGATTGAAGATTTGATTTTTAAAAGTGCCAACTCAGAAACTCGGTGGAATAAGGAGTGACAGCTTTGCGGTTGCGATTCTGAGCCAATGAAGACGAATTTGGAAAATCCGGAACATGGGTTGTGTCCAGAACAGACCTAATTAACTTTAATAGTGAACGGTTTGCCCGAATTCGGCTTGTACAGAGAGAAATGCAGGGTTCTTTGAGCATGATTTTCTCAGATTTGCTGTTGTGGCTGTCCTCCAAATCTCAGCTGCAAACCCAAATTCGGCTTGCTCTTGTTGGAAGATAAATGGAATATATTTTCTTGTTGATCAATTGGTTAGAATCAATCCAATTTTGTAAAAGAAATCAGGTTTTACTTATCTTTATTGTAACTTCTCTCTGATCTCTCTATTTAAATGAAAACAGAGATCAAAGATGTGGATGACTTTGGGGATTCAAATGATGGAGAATTGATGATTTGAATTAGAGATTCAGAAGCAAGGATTCATGATAGGATAGGAGGAAGGAAGGATTGTTTTATGCTGTAAGTCTCAAAGCTTCAACTATTGTAATGATTTCACCATTTAATGATTAATACATAATTTGGGCGTTGCTGTTCGCTCTTTTCCTTCTGAAGTAACCCAACAGCGTCCGCTAGTGGCTAAGGGCCCAGCCTCTGGTGGAGTACGCTACTGTTGTATATTATCTTCTTTGGTTTATGCATGGTTTGCTCATCATTGTGATTTGGTAATCTGATTTGTTTTATTATTTTAGAACACAACTCTGTTACATTTGATCTGCTAAGTGATATTGTTTTCTGAGACAGAAATATCATATTGACTTTGCAGCGCATTGTTGTTTCTTTAATTGCTGGTATAAATGGTTTTTACAGGATACCATTGCGATTTAATTATGGAATGTCTGTGTTGTAACATTTGACCATTGGTATTATTGAATTCATCTTATAATTATATTTCCTTGCGATTGTTGAATCTATGAATGTTGTTGCTCCATGCTAAAAGACAATCATATTATTTATAACTAAGACTGACAATTGAATTACCAAGATCAGATTACTATTGAGATGTGCTGTGTGTTAAGTTATTGTTTTGCTTTCCAGCATTGTTTCATATCCTATCATTAATCAATGCTGTTCTATTTCTGTGTGCTGTCCAATTTATTCTTAGAGTAAAGATTGCTATTAATTTGGATTTGCTGTTAATTAAAGTTTGTTGTTCAGATTCCTTTAATTCTAGTTTGCTGTTGCATTTACGACCGTTCCATTTTAGACTTGTTGTTCCATTTTCCATTTGCTGTTCTATTTTACTTTCTGCTGTTCCATTTTACTTTCTGCTGTTCCATTTACTTGTATTTGCTGCTTTGGTGTGAGAGAAGGTCTAAGACTGTAGTGAGCCTCAGTAGTCGCTGCCTAGCTCCCAGACCTATGGTCCATGCTTTAATTTCCTTTCCATCAGTTTCTAGAGGGATGGGTTATCGCTTCTACACCCTTGACTGATAAGTTTCCTTGTGTGATTTTATCCTTTTGAAGTAATTTAAGTTTAGCATCCATTTACTCTTGTGCTCTTTGAACGTTGTACTACTAAACATTACTCTTGAGTAAATAGCCGCCTCAGACTGAGTACACTCTTGAACTAAAAAGTCGTCCCTGGGTTGACAATTAATGTGAGGTAATTAGGTGTTAAAAAGACCCTTTTTATCGCTCCACACTTGCAATTTTTATAGTTAGTCAATTTAATTATCCAATTTTTTTTTAAACAACCTAAATGTGTGGAATTTATTCTAATCATGGCCAACCCTTTTTTTTATGGTCTTATTTATCTCTTACGATAGAGCAGATTTGATTTCCACAAATCCTTTGATTGCTAACTGATCGTGTTAGATGGTACTCCAGATTTATTACATGAACCTTGGAGACTTATGAGACCAAATGAAAATTAATAATTGGATGTTTGGACATAAGCATATTGTTCCACACTAAGTGGTGCTTTGGCTTTTGGACTACCATGGCACTTGTGAAGTAAATAATGACGCTTTTTGCTAGTATAAATATGCGTTCAGGGCCCATTTTTTTTAATTGAATGTTATATAAATACAGTGCCATATTTTATATTAATAATAATCCAAACAAGCATAGTTACACGAGTAGTATTTACCCCACCAAAAAAGGAGAGACCGTCCTCTTTCTACAACACTTCTAAAATTACTATAAATTAATTTTGCACTGGTCGGGTTCCTATAAATTCATCTACCCTGTAATCTATCCAGGTAGAAGATGCCATTGACTAATTAAGCCAAATATAATACGGACTTATATTTAATGTTTTTACAAAATTCACATTAAATTACACAGAAAATACATATATATAGCGAAATAATAGCCAGGGATTTCACTCTATCATATTCGTGAGACGACGCACTAATATGTGCCCATGTTGATGATGCACATTGCATGTTTTGTGCTCTCTTTCATCCACACAAAACTTTAAAATAGAAAAATCCGGCGAATGAAGACAATTGAATCGATAGACCCCAAAACCTCCCAAAATGGAACTTTCAACAAATGCTCTGGGATTGGTTTTGAATTGCGCCAGAGTTGAAATGGGACCGGAATGCGGGCAGATCGTGACAAGAGATGACCCTGGCAGCTTTATGGAGGTGAAAATGCACTTTGTAACATTAGAAATCAACCATTAAAACTCTCATTGGTTAAGGACCACTCTTCTTTCAAAGTATGGAAACCATCAACCTTCACAATCAACAGTAATAATATGATATTTTGTTTTATGGGAGTGGATTAGAATGCCAGTGCTTCCACGTGCCGTAATCAAAACCTCATTTCCCAATAAACATAATGCAGTAAACCCATTTCAATTTTTATCTCAGTAGGATTAATCAATTTGTAAAAACCTCATTGAAATAATATGTTATATAAAACTTTATATATTATTGACTCTTCAATAACACGGTTAATATTTGAATTAATCATTAATGCATCTAACTTCCTTGGATGACAAGAAATCATGCTCTATGTTTCAGTATTAACTTCTCCCTTTATAATTTTGTGTTATTTTTCAGCAAAACTTTACGGAGGTGGATGATTCCATAGGCCTTAATGTTTGAACCTAAGGCTTTGATACCATTTATAATGTACCTCCTTAACCTACCCAAGAATTTCTCCCTTTGGCTACATTAAATTAAAGATTTATTCATTTACAGTTGAGTTTTAGTGGCCATGACAAGTGTATTAAAGCAATCATTACAGATACATTAATTAGAATACTCTTTATATCAACCCTTAGTCATTAAGAGACAACCAGGACAATGGGTTAAATTATAAATATAATTATTAGAAGTCTTTGATATCCCTATACCACCATCATTGGAATAAATCTTAATTTTTTCTATAACTCATAAGGCTAGGAACAATGATTAAAATCCTAATACCCGTATGCAACATAGCACTGTCAGTTCTCTATGCAACATGCAAGTGTATCAAGCTTCCTTATGCATGACATAGATAGTGGTGATTCATCAGCAATTCTATGGGAGACATTCCTGCATAACTGTTGCACATTCATTAACCTTTGCATAATACCAAGCATACTATCCCTCCTCATCAAATGTAAATATGATAATAATAACCTTGAGATACATATGTGTTCATACGTGAGTCACATGCATTATTGCATCCATCATTTCCGTCAGAGAAGTCATTAAGTAATCCATATAACTGAGTTGTATGATTTAACATCCTACCAAGTAAGGATTGAACATGAAACACATACCATGCAAGTAAATCTCATCCGAGTAGAGGGAAACAAATTACATGCAAGTAAATTTGAGTAGTAATAGAGAGAGAGTAAGAGTCAACATACAAATGTTCCATTCAAATGAAACCAACCAAATCTCACTTGGAGGGAGGAGCACCACCAGCTAGCCATGAATCACCTCTGATTCCCCCTGAGCTGAAGATCTTGCCAAGGATCAACAACCCTTAGTTGATCAATGCACTGGGTATTTAATACCCTCTTTCATGATTTATTTACCATTAGCAATGTCCCGCTTTATGGTTTTTTCCATTTTCCAAGGTCTTATCCGGAAAAGCTTGTATTTATCTGCCATGACACTTTTCCACATAAAAACTTGCCTTTATCTCCCACAAAGCTTTCATGTTCGATGGATATTTATCTCCCATCCATCTGATGGATGTCCTATCCATCCAAGCTTATCAAGAATCACATCTAGAAGATTTATCAAGAAATATTCATCTCTATCCCATTCCTCATGGGATTTGGCAAGCATCTCATCTCTCTTGGTGTTCCACCCTCCAAGTGATTTATTTTATTAATTTATTTACTAATACATTTTCTTTTCATATATCACCTCGCTTTCCTCAGCTTAGGTGTAAAATGGTTTAACCCACAATGGAGGGTATCTAACCTAGCTTTCCTAAGCTTAGCTTTACAATAATGTAGTACACAAGGGAGGGGTGTTACACTTGTCTCCAATGATTTGATGAGACAATATGTGACTGATAGGGTTCTCTAGAGAAATAACAATTGTCTGGAATAACAGTTTGTAGTGACGGAATCAGATGACAACAAAGACTACAAGCAGTGAAAGCTTCTCCACATGAGACTATCTAAACTCAGGCCTGGAAAGGCCTTTAGATAGGTAATAAATCACATGCTTGTTGTGAGTGTTGTCCTCTTAAACAAGAACCATACCAATTGAGGGTGATGCCATAAGATATAATCAAAGGTCACACATAATCAAGAGGGTTTAATAATGGTGCATATGTCAAAGCCTTCTTCAAGGTGTCAATGATATTTAAGCCTGATCATCCCATAAGAAGGGAGCTCTTTTATTTAATAAGCACATAAAACCCTTCGTAATTTATGCATAGTTAATGACAAAACATCACAAGAATTTTTAACTCCTTAGTGGAATCAATCTAAATCCCATGTTTTGAAATGATGAAATCAAGGAGGATGGAAAATTTGATAAAGAAAACACACTTATGTAGATTCAAGTGGGTGTGATAAAATTGATACCTAAGAAAAACAACTCAAAAAAGAGCTAGGTGATCAAAACAATGCTTTGAATGAGCAAGAAGGTCATGAAAATAGGCCTACACAATCTTCTTGATATCATCGAAGGCATAGCCCAAATCCATATGAAAGTTTCTCCCACATTCTTAAGACCAAAGGGAAGCTTGTGATAATAAAATGTACACTAGAGAGAGATAAATGTATTTTTTTTTTGAGTGGCTAGCTTGATTCCAATTTAATTGTAGCTCGAGAAGTCATCCATAAAGGAAAACAAATTACAGTGAGCACAGTCATCAGAAACCTGGTCAATAAAAGGTGTTAGATAGTTATCTTTGGGACAAGCAAGATTCATATTGTGGTAATGGACACAAGTATAGATGGATCCATGCTTCTTATTGAGGAGGACTACATTATACGTCCATTCTATTAATGAAATGGGGTAAATGAAACCAACTTTGAATAACTTTACAATTTTGTCCTTGATGGTAGTGAATTTCCAAGGGTGGTTTGGTCCAACTCGTTGCTAAATAGACTTGGATCCAACATAAGTCTTGATCTCATGCTCAATATTTGAAGTGTTTGTTCTAGGAATTTCATCATAAGACCACACAAATATGTCACAAAAATATTTGAAGTGATAGGTTAATCTAGCAATCTCCTTAGGAGTGCAGTTTGGTCATATCAATATATTTTCCATGATACTTGTCTTAATTGATATTTTGATAAGAATCATTTTGGAAAAAATCACTTAGTTGCCTTCCACATCGATCTCGTTAGAGCGATCAATAGACATAATTTGTAAAGGATAAGTTCCCAGTTCAGTTCCAAGAGACACTAAGGCACAATGGTGAAATTTATCCCAACGCGGATCATCTAAAGACATGACTAGTTGATAGTCTTGTAAGAAGAAAATATATCTTCAAGGAAGTCAATAGAAGGATTTACGATGGGAAAATGGGTAGTACCACTGGTATGAACCAAGGAGAATGGAGACATAGAAGCCATATGGACAGATTGATAAGGTAATTCGACACGTGACAGGAGCATCCAGTATCGAAAAAAATCATTGGTAGAAGGGACCAGGAGGATCCAAGGTTTAGTGGGGCCATTAAAAATAGTGGAGACCATTGAAACGGTTAGAGGAACTGTAGATAGTCAAAGAGGAAAATTCCCTAAAAGTGAGAATGTCTTCAACAGATTGTATCAATGTTAACAAATGTGTTAGTGGATCCACCCGCTAGAGCAACATTACTAGCTGGTAATTGTTGAAACTGAGAAGTATAGAAGGAAAATTGATCTAATTTGATAGGCTTCCATTAATGAGGGAAATAAATAATCCCAAGGTCTGAAGAGACATTGGCTTGCATTTCATAAGTCCAACTACAACCAAGAAGAAAATTGTAGTCGAGAGAGCGATCTACAACTTCAACATCAAAACATATCGTTTTTCCATCAAGAGTGATGGGGAAGCTAGAAAGGTATTCTTTAGGAGTAAAGGTGTGGCCATCAAAATATTTCAAGGAATTTGAAAGAAGGAATAAACTGGGAGAACTGAGGGCAAGCCGACAGGAAGCAGCCATCACACAACTTGAAGCACCTTCATCAATCACAGTCAGGTGGGCGACATTTCCTTCATGTGAACTTGTACTTGGAATGTAAGTTGACGGGAGAGGTGCCGTGTTCCTTTATCCATGTCAAATACCACCAAACTATAATCCTGACAGACAACTGCCCCTATGGAAGTATGCAAAGCCTTCCATTTTACAGGGAAACTTTGTAAAACTTCGAGAGTAGACATGGGACAAGGCACATGCACGAGGTATTCTATATTACTATAGTTTGGTCCAGTGTGAGTAGAAGGATTATGTGTAGTATGATGAAGTGTCCCTTTGGAGTGATGAATCATAGCATCTACAACAGGCCTCTTGATATTTAAATTGTTAGATGGAGGCGAGGTGGAGCTTGACAAAGGGTCCGAAGTGTTAGGTACAAGAGTCTCGTAATTCTTGGCTCTGATTTGTAAATCAACTGCCTTAAAAGTGTAAGAGGTTAGTGATCCTTCTACAAAAGGAGTGGGATGAGATCCACCACCCCTTGCAGGAGTGGGGGTGGGTCTGCAAAAAGGTGTTGCTATTTTTGCTAGGTTGAGAAAGGGTTATTAAGGGTAGAAGGGGTCTTGGAATCTTTCTATTCTAGAAGATCTATGCATTCCTATAAACAAGGATATTTATAATTTAAATATCCCTTAAGAAAAATATTGTAGGGAAGATTAACCACTTTATATTTTCCTTTATCATATTTGGAAGTGGTAGTAGATATCTAAGTTGGGTCATTTTAACCAGTTGGCTACTCAGAAGAATATTTCTATTTATTATTCTTTTTCTTACCATTGGTGAATTGGGTAGATTGGATCAAATTGATCACAGTAAGAAGAGGGGAAGTAGGGTGAGAAGTTGTAGTTGAAGTGGGTGTTATAGTAATGCTTAACTGTGTATATTTCCCACTCAACTAGTTGACAATAGTTACAGTCTTAACACTAATGACACCATCATTGTATGCAACAGGTTGTTGAGGGGTAGGAGAATTCAAAAATTAGGGAACTTTTGGGATCAATTCATAAAGAGTGGATGATTGCGAATAAAAAATATAGATATGTTGGGCACGTCTAATGACCTGGCCATTAATGACTGCTCTGGACATGGAAATGTGCTTTGCGATGGTTGGTATAAGTGTTTGAGAAAACCAATTGGAAACTAGGTAGTCTGAAATAGGTGCCTTTGCTAACCTCTTATGTCTTCTCCATTCATGGATATGGTTGGAAATATGGGTGGAAGTATTTTCGTAGAGAGTAGTTAGTAATTTCATTCCAGTTTCATAATGTATCGGTAACTGAAAATGTGAAAGAAATTTCGTTGAGTGGGAATTAAATTTATTAATTAAGTGATGTGGGAGTTCAATGTACCTCTTAGAGACGTTTAAAAAGGTATGAGGGAAGAGCTTGAGATAGACATTGTCGTCAGTTATGGAGTTAGAAACACACCAAAGATGGTATGTAGTGATATGCTTTGCTAGGTCATCTCGCTTCTTGATTTCAAACTTTGGAATGTCAGCAAAAATTTTGTGGAGGGTTAGAGGCATAATAACCTGTGGTTGATGGGTTAATTAGTTAACTTTTTTAGATATGGTATGTTGAGAGTAGCCAAAAATGGAAATGGAGTAGGCACCATGGATTCTAACTAGGGAGAACTAGGGTGACCTAAAGAACTAGAGGTTTCAATCATGAACTGGTTGTTGGAAGGGTACATAAGTGTTATTAGATAGTAATTCCATTCTACTGAAGGTGGAGTGGCATACCATATGGAATTCCCCCAACCTAAGGGATGTTTCCAGTAAACTGGTTACCCTTAGAATTAATGTGTCTCTAACTAAAATAAACACTTGAGCTGGAAGATCCCACAAAGATGTAGCATGCCTAGTTTATGGGACACTGCTAGCCTCATAAGGTGTGTTAGGTGTATGACTACCACCTTTTATGATAATTGGAATAGCATTAACATGATAACTGACAACAAGAATAGTGTCAATTGAGGAAATACCTTGTTGTACCATAGGTTGCGTGGGTGTAGGAATGCCCCCAACAATAATATAAGTGCTGCAAATATAACCCCCATCTTGTGATGGAAGTGGGATTGAACTTAGAAGTAAATTCCAAACGAAAGGATTTTTGAAGGTTAATGAAATTTCCACACATAGTGGGTTATGATTCAGAGGTATGTGAGCTGACACAAAAGGAGAAGGGTTGGAAAGATGCAAAAATTGCAACCCGCCACCCACAATTGGCATAGCTAAGTCTTGAGGATTCGACATGGTTTGGATATTTGGATAATTGAAAAATGGTGTAGAAACTGAAACCTTTGGGACATATGATAGTGGACCAAAAGTATCCATGAAAGGATGTGACTCACCAATAGTCATAAGGATGTTTGGTGTGGAAATAAGTGAAGATATTATAGGACGAAGTGTACATAACACACCACTAAAAAATCCTAGAGAAACAATAAGGAAAAAGCCCTCCAATATTCCCACTCTAAGTGATTAGTACCGAACATAAAAATATTGATGAGTAGATAAAGGGCGATTGAAAGCTAACCCTATGATAATAAAGGGATAAGTCATACCAATAAAAGTAACAAACAAATTTAGATTGACCTCTTGACAATAACCTTGACCAATGTAAGTACCATTACTTCGTGGGGCACCCTCGAGGAGAACTTATATAGTGCTACAATGTCTTTCTCAAGTACCATAGGTATTCCTCCATGAAATGACCTAGATGGTACCTTGGAAAGGAAACTAAGACAATTAGCTTGCAATTTGAAGCCGAGGGGAATAGTTGTGGGAAGGTACTCCAACAAGTAGGAGAGAGGGTATCTCTCATTCCTTATCCTTACATGACTATGTGCTTGACCATTGTGTGGGAGGCGCTTCCTTGACAACCCATTTGGGATTGTATTTTTATTGTTTAATCAATTTATAGTTCCAATTTGAGTGGCCTTAGAGAGTGTAATCTCCACACCTATTCCAAGGCCCTAAAATAACTAAGCTTGTTGATATTCAACAAAAAAATTAAAAAAGTAGTGTATTTTATTAAGGATTTATTTTTAGTGGCTATTGTTTACTCAAGGTAATGGATATCTAAATTATGATATTTGGAGACTCTTAAAGAATGAAACAGATAAGAACATTGGCAAATAAAACTTCACAATTATCCTTCAATGAATTGTGTTTTAGGTGAGGATAAACCATGAATTATTCTTACCTAGATTACAAGAAAAGTAACATAACTAAGTAGGATGCATTTTTTTATTTGTTTATTCTTCAAATGAGTATGGATGCACCTAATGCAAAAAAATAAGAATTAACCTCGCTTGTAATAGGTCATACCATTCAAGATGGTAAAAGCAACATGAAAATAGGTGATAAATAGGCAAAAAATGTGAAAACACTAGCTTAGGAGTCATATAAAACCATTTTGAGTGAAACACACATGTATATGTTCTTACTATGAAGGAAACCCATGTATATATGAAGATGTTGTGAAGGAGACCCACGTGTAGATCCAAAAATACGCCAAAATTCAGCAAAACGGTTAAACATTACCCACAAAACAGGACCTCGTGACCATTTGCAAGGAAACTTGTAGACATACACACTTTTCAATAGGGAAAAAGTTCATATATACACACTTTGTCTTAAGGAAACTAATGTATAAATTTAGATTTTAGGAAAATTTTCACAAAAATCCCCAAAAAAAGCAATTAAAATATGACCTACAAACAAGCAAGCAAAGTATACTTTTCTCAAATGCATAAACAAAAGGAAACACACTCTAATACTTTTTTTTCTCAAATGTGAATGAAAGGAAGAAAACAAGTAACGAAAAATACCTACTCAAAGTAAATTATATTTTTTTCTTTATAATTTTTTCAATGAAAGAGACAAAGCAAAAAGGGGGAAGAGTAATACCTTATGCAAAATGAATTGCAAATGCGATGAAAACCTATAATTTTTTCTTTTATTTTTCAAAAAAAATAACAATAAACTAACATAAAAACAAAATAATAATTCCCTTTTTTTTTCTTTACGTTAAAAATGAAATCGAATAACTCCAAGTAAATTAGATCCAAGAACTTAAAACAAATGAAATCCACTAATTCCAAGAAAATGAGAAGAAATGATACCCAAAAAATACAAATTCAAGTACTTAAAGGAAATGAAATTTAATCACTTCAAACAACCAAAATAAAAGAGTTCCAAGCAAATGAAGTCCAAGAACATCAATAAAGGAAATCTGACTTCAAACCAATGAATGGAAATCCAATGCAAGAATTAACTATTAGGGAAACAAGAAGTGAAAAGAAATGAGAAGGATTACAATGACGATGAAAAAACTAGAACAAAATGTTTATGCAAAGACATGAAATCATTTAAAACATAGGACCAAAGCCCAAGAACTCAACACAAGACCAAAATCACTTGAAAACAAAGAAACCCTAAATTGAAGCAAAGGTGCTTTCAAATAAATATTGAGGTACATATAAAGACACCTTGCAAAGCACTAAAAATAAAGGTTTCCAAATAGAGTGGGAACTGAAGAAAGTGAATTTTTTTTCACTTATAGAAACATACACAACTATTCAAATTATTATCTATGCACACACATGGGTTTTATAAAAGACAACTTCCAATTATGTTACATTAATAAAGACAAGTCATGTGTATACGTGATTGTTGTCAAAACAAATAGCGTATAAATAGAAAAATGAGAAAAAATAAAAAAAGAGTCCAAATACAAAAGATCAGGTCAAAAGAATAGGTCGAATAAGAAATCAAAAGATGAAAAATCCACACCAACAACTACCCAATCACCCAAATAAAGCAAAACAACCCTTAAGGAAAATACTTAGAAGTATTTTACAAAGTGGATTTGTCAATTCCATTGTGAGAAAACTTTCCTAGGGTTAAGGTTGAAAGTCCAAATAGAGAAACTTATAAAAATCAACAAAGAAACTTGGACAAGTATGCAAACAAATTTAAATACACAAAGTAAGCAAGTGGTACTCACCCATAGGTCCTACATTTGGAGTAGATATTGCACGGACCAAAGCCTAACCTTTTATTCCAAATTTTACAGACTTACAATATATTTAGGAAACCAAGAGTGAATCAAAGAATTCAAAGCATATAAACATGGAAATAAATCTAGTCCATAATCCTATCCATTAGGAATTCACATTAATGAAAGATAAACCATGAAAATGTGAACATAATATGAGTATATTTATTGAAAATAACAGCAAAGAAGTAGTTGGGATACAACTTGACCCTAACTATCGATACCAATGGAACCTTTAATCACATCCTTTCTACCTGGAAAATTAAATATATCTTCTCCAATAGTAGCAAGCATATGTAAGATAATAGTGGTCAACATCACAAAAATGAAACTAGGGTTCCCTTGACACAAGGGAGTGCTTAAAAGTATGGGATATAAGCTACACTAATATGGGGAAAATTTGGTAGAGTATGGATGCCAAGTATAATGATGCCTACAAGGGAAACCCAAGGTGTCTATTTATACCACTAGAAATTGGTTAGGTTGGTTATGCTACAAGCTCTTGTAGGTGAAATTTTGGTTTAACCCATAAATCTGATCTGAAAATTAGCTGAATTATATATTTTTTAAATTTTAAAAAGTTACACATAGAAATATTTAAGGATTTCCATCTATATATTCTCTTTTACTTTGGGTAGGTTGCGTTGCATATGGAATTTGAAAAATGTTTTTTTTTTTAAATAATGTTAGCTCTACATGGTGAAAGGATACTGCATTTCATTAAGGTAAAATACTAAAATATGCTTATAAACTAAAATGGAAATAAACCAGCTAGGGCGATGGTAGCTTATCTATGAGAAGAAATGTGGCAGCTACATGCCTTTGAACTGTGTTATAATGAGGCTCGAAGGCCTATTTGTTATTGAGAAACAATGAAAAACCATAAACATCCAAAAACCTAACCCTAGAAGATGAAACACCAAATTGTGGGCCCCGTTTGGGTAAATTGGTACATCAACTTCCCGGGGTTGTAACTTTAGTATACGATCTCTGTTTGACGCACACAATATCTTGCTAGAAAGATCTATCTGGGAGCTGTAACTTTCGGAAGAGAATCATTGGTCCATGCACCCAATTTGCTCCCATTTTTCCCAATAAACATCATTTATGGCCTCAAAATGGCTCTGGAAGTTTAGGACCCAAAAAACTACTAAAAATAGTAAATTGTGCTGAAAAGCTAAAAGAAACAATGGTGGGGGTCCAAGTGGACTTAGCAGGTGGCCACCAATATCCACCTAGATCATTCTGCCCCCCCTTAGGAAGCAATGGTCTCCATTGTGTTGAGTTCCTCCATGAGATGAGGAAACTTTTGTTAAACATGGTCCCTGGTGAGCCACTTGCCCTAGTGAAGGAGTTGTCCTGCTTTGACAACTCGATATAATTGGATATTCTGCTAGCGAGTGTGCTTGATCTGTGTGTCCATGATCCAATCAGTTGCATCTTGTTCCATGCAATCTAGATTTAACTCTATGGGTGTGAGTTGTTCTGCAATGTCGGATGTATCTAGTAATGGTGGAAAGTATGGTCGAAGGCGGTCCACATTGAACACTGGGTGCAGGCCAAGGAATGGGGGAATGATGAGCTCAAATGCATTGTCTCCCATACTCTTGGTAATGGTGTAAGGACCATATCAGAGTGGTATGAGTTTTCGATAGGCTTTGGTAAGGCGTTCCTTTTGCAAATGCAACTAGACTTTGTCACCCACCTGAAACTTGTGTGCCACCCGATGTTGATCATGTCGCTGCATGTACTTGGCATTTGATTTCTCCAGAATGTTATGGACCTACTAGAAAATATGTTAGATGTGCTCAATGAATTTGTTTGCCATATCTGTTTTGTACTGGACATGAGCTTAATTTGCATGAGTAGCTACAAATGGCATGGCCACATAAATGGGACATAATGGCTGGAATCCCAAGCCCACCTAAAACAGGCTATGGCCAGTCGAGCTGTGGAGAGCCTGGTTGTGTCTATACTGATCATAGGGGAGACTCTCATCCCATTTGCATGGATGCTTTGAGTTGTACATGCATAGAATGTGTATGATCATCCTATTGACAGCCTATGTCTGGCCATAAGTTTGAGGATGGAAGGCTGTGGACTTAGTTAGTTTGGTGTTGAGAATCAACCAAAGACTAGACCAAAATGTATTGAGGAACCTACTATCCCGATCTGAGATGATAGGCCGTGGGATCCCAAAGTGTACCCACACTCGTTCAAAGAAGTGTTTACCAGTGGCTTTTGTTGTGATATTCTTCTTGCAGGCAGCGATAATGGCCATCTTCGGGAACCTGTCAATGACCACAAAAACACAGTGATTTCCTATTTAGTGGAAGGAAGGCCTGACATGTAATCCATGGAGATGGATTCCCAAGGTTGACTAGGGGTAGGCAGCAGGGTATAGAGGCCTTTCTTCTTGATGGTCGGTTTGGAAATGGCACAGGTAGTGCATGATCTGATGTACTTCCCGAAATCCTGTCGAAGATTCAGCCAACAGAAATAATTTCGTAGTACTACCACCATTTTCTCGACCCCGAAATTTCCAGCAACCCGACTATAGTGTGCTTCCCAAATCATCTTGGCACGCTCACTTGAGGGAAAATAAAGGTGACCCATGTGGCATAACAGGGCATCCTGGAGGTGAAAATCTAGAAAATGCTGACCCTCCAAGAGTGTTGGTATGTGGGGCCGCATTCTGGGCTGCTTTTGTAGAGAAGTGGCCAATCAAAAGCCTCGTGCCCACAAGACTTGAGCACAATGGTTAATGCCATGATCGGTACTCGACTGAGGCAATCTATAACATTATTGTTGCTACCCTTCTTATACTTGATATTCAAATGGAACTGTTGTAGGTATGTGGACCACTTCTATTGGCGATCATTCTGCAATTTCCCTTGGGTTTGTACGAACTGCAGGGGTCGATGGTCTGTGTGGATGATTGTTTCCTTACCCAAAATGTAATGCTTCCATTGTCGGCAGGCCTGCACAATGGAATGCATCTATTTGTCATAAGTGGGATACTTCTGGACTATGTCTGAAAGTGTTTCACTGTCATATGCCACTGGATACCCATGTTGAGTAAGGACTGCCTCAATAGCATAGTTAGAGGCATCTGTCTTGACCTCAAATGTTTGTTGCAAGTTTTTTAATGCGAGAATTGGTTCCGTGCAGAGGTGATCTTTCAACTCTGTGAATGCCTTCTATTGAGACTCAGACGAAAAGAATTTTGCTTTCACTCCTCCCCTGGTGACTTGACTCAAGGGCCAAGTGATATGAGAAAATCCCAACACGAACCTGTGGTAGAAGTTGGCAAGACCTAGAAAGCTACGAATCTCTGTCAAAGTGGTTGGAGATGGCCAATCTTGAATAACTTGAGCAAGTCGCATTTTGTAAAAGCTAAATTGTGGTGGACAAACTGTCTTTTTACAAAATATGACTTGTTACTTATAGTATTTTTCAGTTACAATACCATGGGTCAATTCCATGGGTGAATGAATACCATGGATGGATGTCACAATACCACGGGTCAATTCCATGGGTGAATGAATACCATGGGTGGATGTCACAATACCATGGGTGGACGTCACTTACAATACCATCGATGGATGCCACTTACAATACCATGGGTAAATTCCATGGGTAGATGAATACCACGGGTTGATGCCATTTTCCATTCAGATCTTTGAAGGATGAAGTATGTGCAGGAGAACATGAATCTTTTGTTACTTTTGTGCTCAATGATCCTAGAATTGATGTGGTTTTAGGTATTTTGCATAGGCAGGGGTAGGTTTGGGAGTGAAGATATTTTGAATTAATATTATTATGTTTCGATGTACTATGGTTTTACTGTGCGAAAGATGGAGTATGTGCATTGAAACAAGAGATTTTACTGTATCTCTTCATTATAGGTTCATGGATGTATTCAGAAGGAGAAGATTATTGTATCTATTAATCCTAATTGCAAGTATGAGTTTGTAGATTTTAATCCCATACAGAAATTACCTACATACGAATTCTAAAACACATAAAATAAACAATGTGAGAGCATAACACATAAAAACATATACACAAAGGTTTTCCCCTAGATCCCAAAACTGGGACTACCAGCTTGATTTTTCATTATATTCCTTTAAATGTTACAATATATATTTATACATGTCGAAGCATTCAAAACCATGCACTGAAAACCATCGCATCCAAAAACATGTGCGAAAATCATGCACAAAACCATAGGTGGGTCCGCCCAACCTAACATAGGGTCCAAAACGAAAATTTTCTGGGGTGCTGTCCCAGACCCCATAAATTGGGGTTACGGGTACACATCAAACTCCCTGTGACCTTCCCCCCCTCTAACCCCCAAGTAACTACGTGGGCTAGTGATGGAAAGAATATAACACAACCCAACATTCTCCCACTTGTTTTTTTCTTTCCACAGGGGGCCACAAGAGAGCTTAGTCATTTATCTAGCCTTGCAACGCCTATTATTTCTCTACACCAAGAGAACTTCTCAGAGCTCACAGATTTTGTCAATGCATCTGCAGTATTCTTCAAAGTGTCTACCTTTACCAGCAACACCTTTTTGTCTTCTATCATTTCCCTCACAAAGGGATACTGAACATCAATGTGCTTTGTCTTTGAATGATATGCAGGGTTCTTTGCCAAGAAAATTGCACTTTGGTTGTCATAGTCTATCCTTATAGCCTCCTGTACTAACCCCATAGTTGAACACGATATTTGCAACCAAACTACTTCCATGCTTGCATGAGTGGCTGACATGTATTCTGCCTTTATAGTTGATAGTGCCGCTATAGATTGTTTCTTACTCATCCAACTGAATGGACCTCCAAATAGGTTAAACACATACCCACTTGTAGATCTTCTTTGATCCATATCTCCAGCCCAGTCCTGCATCAACAAAGCCATGAATATCCATCACTCTATCCAATCTTGGTCTTTCTTGGTAGCATAAACCATAATCACTAGTGCCACACAAATACCTGAAATCCCACTTCACTGTTGTCCAATGCTCTTTCCCTAGTTTTGACATAAACCTGCTCAATACTCCCACTGCATGTGCAATGTCTGGTCTATTACATACCATTGCATACATTAGGATACTGACTGCACTTGCATATGGAACACGGGTTTACTATCCTACATATTAAATCTCTGCAATATTATCTCGTCATACTTCCTCTGGTCTAACTAGAGCTTCCTCTTTGTCTGATCTCTTTTAATTTCCATGCCCAAAACATAGTTTTTAGCACCAAGATCTTTCATGTCAAATTTGGAGGACAATTGGGTCTTCAAATCCTGAATAATTTCCTTTTCTTTCAAACCAGCAACATATCATCCACATACAAGACTAGATAAATAACACGATCACCAATTAATTTAAAATACACACAGTGATCTACTTTGCTTCTGGTGGAGCCAAGTCCCCATATAAATGTATCAAATTTTTGATACCACATCCTTGGTGACTTTTTAAACCCATACAGAGACTTCTTTAACTTGCATACTAGTTCTTTCTTACCCTTCACCACAAAGCCTTCAGGTTGCTTCATGTAGATCTCCTCTTCCAGATCCCTGTGAAGAAATGTTGTCTTCACATCCATCTGTTCTACCTCAAAATCAAAAGCAGTAGCAATAGATAAAAGTAATCTAATAGAAGCTACCTTGGCAATAGGAGAAACAATATGATCAAAATCAATTCGTGGCACCTGGGAATAACCTTTTGCTACCAACCGAGCTTTCTAATTCTCCACCTTTCCTTCTACATTTATCTTCTTCTTGAACACCCATTTGCTGCCAATGGGTTTCCTTCCAGCCGGCAACTCCAACAGATCCCAAGCCTCATTTTTGTTCAAAGATGACATTTCATCAACCATGGCCTCTTTCCAGAGTTTTCCATCCTCTGAATCCACTGCTTCCTTCAGAGTTTTGGGATCATCAGTAACAGACAAAGCAAAATTTGAACAAAAATTAGATGGACTATACCTTTCAGGCTGCCTTCTTTCTCAAACTGATCTTCTCATAGCCTGAGTTTGTGGCTCTTCAGATTTTGATTCCCGCTTTGCTATAGAGTCTGATTCTTCCTCCTTTAGCTCAAACTCTATCTTCTTAGGTTCTTTTGGTTGGACTTCATGTTTAATAACACATTTCATCTCTCTGAACACCACATCTCGATTGTGCACAACCTTCCTTGTTACTGGGTTCCAAAGCTTATAACCTTTTAAATCATCCTTATACCTAATAAAGATGCACTTTTCAGATTTACTATCCAACTTGGTTCTTTTCTCCTTTGGAACATGTACATACGCATCACATCCAAATACCCTCAGATATGAAAGAGAGGGTTTCTTACCAGTGCTTAACTATTGTGGAGTCTTATTCTCCAATGTTGATGAAGGTGACCTGTTGACCAGGTAACATGCAGTATCCACCACCTCTACTCAGAATTCTTGTCCTAACTTGACATCATTAAGCATGCTTCTTGCCCTTTCCATCAACATCTTGTTCATTCTTTCTACAACTCCATTTTTCTAAGGTGTATATGGAGTAGTCTTCTGCTGTGATATACCACATTTCTTATAGAATTCTTCAAATTCCTTATTGCAAAACTCTCCACCATTATTTGTCCTTAACACCTTTATCTTATTCTCTGTCTAGTTTTCCACCAGAGCCTTAAATTCTTTAAACTTGTTAGAGACTTCAGATTCTTCTTAAGGAAATATATCCATGTATTCCTTGAGAAGTCATCTATAAATGATACATAGTACACAGATTTACCTAGTGATGGAACCTTCACAGGTTCAAACACATAATTGCGCATAAGCTCTCTAATATATGTTTCGCCCTCTTACCACCAGAGGGGAAACTCACTCGATTCTACTTTCCATATACACAATTTTCACAGAAATCAAAATCCAAAGAGCTATTAGTTATACCTTCTACCATAAATTTACCATGAAGTATTCGAAGGCCCTTCTCTCCAATATGTCCAAGCCTTTGATGCCATAGCATGGCCTTCTCTCCAAAGACCACTAAATTTTCTGCTCCACTTTCAGGAACCATAGAACTGTTGCACCTATCAATAATAGTGCTACCTTGTAGCTTGTACAGAGTTCCAATCCAAACTACCCGCATCAATACCAGTGCTTCCCTCAGCATCTTACAAGTATCCTTCTCGAACACTGTTTTTACTCCTACATCATCCAACTTTCTTACAGAAATCAAATTTCTGGCTAATGCAAGAATATGCAGAACAACTGGAAGTGTTCTAACACTTCCACCTTGTAGCTTCAACTTTAATTTTTTGCGACTAATGATTCTAGCCTACCTATCATCCCCTAAGAAGACATCACCAGCATCATATTTCTACCATCATATTTCTCATACTTGTAGAACCACTCTCTATGGGGAGTGAAGTGAAAGGATGCACCTAAGTCAATCAACCATGCCTCATGATCTACGTGTGTACTTGAAGAAGCCAAGTACACATCCCCACCTTCATCGAAGGTGGTTTTTGTCTCTGCAGAAGGAGCATCATCAGATCCCTTTCCTTTATCAGGAGCTTTAGATTTACAGTCCCTTTTGTAGTGCCCTTCCTTTCCGCATTTCCAGAACACCACCTTTACAGGTTTTCCTAGAGATTTAAATCTCCCTCTAGATTTAGAGCTCCCACTCAATGAATTATTTTTGTTTTTGTTCTGGGACCGTACTCGTATAGGCAAGGCATCACCATTCTGGCTCTCCATATTTTTCCATCTCATCTCCTACGTCAACAAGGATGAGACTATTTCATCAAACTGCAAGGTCGTTACATTGCTACCTATTGCAATAACCAGACTATCCCATGAATCTGGTTGAGAACACAACTAACTGATGCACTTATCTTCATCTGAAATTTTAATATCAACAGATGCTAACTAACTTACCACAGTATTAAATGCATTCAGATTCTCTGTCACTGAGTCTCCATCTTTCATCCTCAGGTTATACAGCTTTTTCCGTAGGAACACTTTATTCACCAGAGACTTAGATTGGTACAAAGTCCCCAACATGTCCCACAAAGCCTTCGCCGTAGCTTCCCTTGATACATTCAGCAATACTGAATCTAAGACACACAATCGTATTGTTCTCTTTGAATTTCCATCCAACTTCTTCCATTCTTCATCAGACACTCCCATTGGTTTAGTACCCACATCTACCGCGATGCATTGATCTTGATCCACCAACAGATCCTCCATCTTGAGTTTCAATAGCTCAAAAATATGACCATTAAATTTTTTGATCTCTATCTTTCCACTACTTGCCATCTTCTTTCACCACGAGAATTGATCTCACAGATCTCCCACCGAATAGGATCTACCATAGGCCCGAGCGAAAACCCTCAGCAACAAAGGCATCCCCTTGAAGCCAAAACAAATCTGATACCAAATGTAAGTTTTAACCCCTTACAAAAATTACCTACATACGAATTCTAAAGCAGATAAAATAAACAATGTGAGAGCATAACACATAAAACACATATACACAGAGATTTTCCCCTAGATCTCAACACCAGGACTACCAGCGTGATTTTTCGTTATATTCTTTTTAATGCTACAATACATATTTATACATGCCGAAGCATACAAAACCATGGATCAAAAACCATTGCATCCAAAAACATGTGTGAAAATCATGCACAAAACCATAGGTGGGTCTGTCCAACGTAACATAGGGTCCAAAACCAAAATTTTCCAGGGCGCTACCCCAGGCTCTATAAAGTAGGGTTATGGGTACACCTCAAACCCCCTGTGACCTTCCCCCCTCTATTCCCTAAGTAACTATGTGGGTTAGTCATGGAAAGAATATAACACAACCCAACAAATTTTATTAATGTTCATTTGGCTAAAAGATTGCACAAATGGAACAGACACATGTTAATAATGAGGAGGTGCAAGTTTATAAAGATTTGAAGGTTTCTATGGAAAAGTATGTATTGCATTCTGATTTTTATGTTTCAGATATGGCTAATATGGATGTTGTTTTGGGATACCCTTGGATGGAATATGTTTGTACTATCAATATTAATATGCAGAAAAAATTCCTAAATTCTGGTATAAAAACAAGAAAATTACATTACAAGATATTTCCATCAATAAATAAGTAGATTCCAAGGAGGATGAAGTAGAGGCTATGGAGGCAGAAGCACAAAGCTCTAATAACACTGACACATCAGACAATGAGCCTTTGATGGTCGACAACCAAACAAAAACATCAAATTAGGTATCAGAAAAAACACCAGACACCACTCATGCACCAATAGTAGAGGAATTCAAGAAATATATTCCAACAGTTAAAGGTTCAACATATCACCACCCACATCACCCAATGAGACTACAACCTACAAGATGGCAATGAATCAATGACAAGGAGAACAACCCCCACATGATAGATAGAGAGAGATGACGATCCACCCATAACATACCAACACAAAAGAGTCACCGCGATCAACTTCCATCTCAAGCGAGTGAGGCACCAGCTAGATCGAGGGTTCACCTTTCTCTTGGATGGCTAGATGCACGTGCATGGTACTAGTGGACTACTCTTTTGAGTATATCTTATTATTTGTGTTCTTCTTATGTTTTTGGGATGAAACATGTTTAAGGGGGGTGGAATGTAGTATACCCAAGGGGGATAGTATGGGGTACAAAGGGAGGTACCCAAGGGAACAATGTAATAATGGGACAGGCCATAGTTAATAAATAAAGTAGTTAACCTACATCATGTAAGGGAGCACAAATAGTTAGCAATAATGTGATAAACCGATGGTATTAGATAGAGGGTATTGAGGGAACCATGGTAATGAGCCTTGGTATTATATGTATGAGGCCTATATAGAGGCTAGAGACTCCCAATTGAGAGATGTCAAGGATTATTGTATGGATAAGCATATGGATTGTAAAGTGTTCACCTTTCTTAAGGTGTGATTGTATGGTGTTGCCCTACCTTAAGGGTTTTGACGTTAATAAAGATCTAAAGTTTATCTATTTCTATCTTGTTATTTTTGGGTATATGTGCTTTATCATATATTAGCATGTCATATCCATTATATTAGTCGTATATTCATTTTATGTGTGTTCATCATTAATCAATATAAAGTATTAATTTAATAGTTTTAGATTGATTTTGTGTTCATTATTAATCAACATAGGTTAATTAGTATGATTTTGCGACTAAATTAAAAAAACATCATACAATGTGAATTGGTTCATCTAATATGGAAATTCAAAATTACATATGTTAGTTAAAATACTAAACAATATCAACTACAACTATAAATAATTTTAACCACGGAAAATATATTATATGAAATGTTGAGTATTACAATATGAGTTTCCAACTTAACATTGGTTGGACTATAATTTACACATGAAAATATTGTTTCATCACTATTGAACATTATCATTGTGATGTCAAGTCATTGCAGATGAATTCACCAACTATGAGGACTTGAACATTAGTCTCTATGTGTGTGACTTATGCGGGATATTGGCTTTAAAGGTATCACTAGATTAGTTCTCTTCTCTCTCTGTTTGCATTTGTCGCTCTAGTGTTAGTGTTCTCCTCTTTCCTTAAATCCTACTGCTTACCATCAATACTGAGTTCCTTTTCTGAAAACAAAATAACCTAGAATGTAGAGTGTAAGACATCAAAGATGATGAACACTAGAATATAAATGAAAGTAGACTATAAAGGATTTATATTACATATACCTCAATATCAACAATGTTAAATCCATTCTTCCACATAGGAGAAAAAATCTCGAACAAGTTTTCTTCAATTGCGCGATAGTGGCCACTACGTGGCCAGATACCTGTATAAACAAATTAAAGTCCCCATACAAGAGAACACCTTAGTAACTTAGTATTCAATCTTCAGGGAAAGCTTAGGCATAATAAGTTACATGCTAAAAAGCTCAAGATGTAAATAACTTGTTAAAACAAATAATCTGAGGTGTGATGTCTAATTCTTGTCATTTTGTTCGCAACAACAATTTGTTGTCTAATGCATGAACTTGGTCAAGTATATAAACAACATATTCTGAAATAACAACATGAAAGTAAACTTTTCTAATAATCATGAAAATATTTCAATACAAAATAATTAAAAGGATTTCAATCAATATCATGTAATATTAAGCTTTGGTTGTTGTTTAAACAGACATAATACCAAGTACTTTCAATTTCATAGTTAAAATATAATGAAAAATCAAAATAAACGTTCAAAATACAATCAAACAATAAAGAGAGGATATCATGGAATGGAAATTGCAATTATAAAAAATTTGTTTACCTATCCATTGATATATTTTCATGCATTCCTAAGACATTTGCTTACCCCAAAATAACCATGAGGTGAAAGAATCACAACATTAAAAACCAAAGGAATACTTACTACAAACATTTCCAAAGTTGATGGCTCAAGTGCCTGAAGGATCTCCAACAACAAATGAATCATATCCAAGACATGATCTTGATATTATCTCTCATCCTTTTTCCAAACCCATTTCATGTAACCGACCCACACCAGAGTCAAGTAACAATCAAATGAAGGAATTTACATTTTTTTAATCTTTTATATGTATAAAATTTGAATATAATTTGTTTGGGTAACATATTGATTTGTATTTAAAGCCTTCCTATCATCAGAATTTATTAATCACGTAGAGCATCAGAAAAAATTACCTCAATGAGGTCCTCTGACAATTTCTACAATATCAATATTTGTCTTGTTGTGATATCTTGGATAGAAAAAGAACATATCTGCAAATGAAAAAGCCATATATTACTTATGTTCAAACTATGTATATGGTGTATTCTTAGGTAACTTTTTAATATGTCCCTCTACATTTACCAAACAAATTGTAGCTTGGTTAAACCTTTTATCCTTTCATTCAACATCAATTTCTACAGGATAAATGTCACACATTATTCATTACCATTTCTCAACATGCTAGATATGGTAAATTGAAAGTCACATAAAAGCAAGAGAAAACCATTTTCTAACCAAAACAAATAAACAAACAATGCCTCTAATAAAACTTCACACCTCTGAAATTACTCTGCCACGTGCTCTGACTAGAGGTGATATTCTTTGCATCATATTTAGGTCATATTTAATGGGATATTCATATTTTTACCATGATTTCAATTTGGTGCTAAAATAAATATATAAATCTAGGTTATTACCAGTGAACTTCAAGTATAATTCAAAAAAATAATGTCATTATAAGGTATGGAGAGAGAAACATTTTCATAACTAGGATTCTATATTTTAGTTTGGTTTGAGTTAAGGTGGTATTTGAATATATAGTTTTCTCTAAAGAAGTGAAATAGAAATATGAGAATCGAAATAGCCCTGTGAATTTTTAATTAATTCATATTATATATCTCTAAAACAACCAGGTTATCCATCTCTGCTATTTGATAGAGATTTATTGGCAAAACATAATAATGAATTAATTATCAAACACAATGGTGCAATATATTAACCAAGGAAAGAAAAATGACATGGATTTGGTATTTGTGTGCTCGAAGGAAATCCAACAATGGTCGGTGTTCTTTCTTTATCATGAAATAGTATTGAAGACAAATGTTGGTTCAGAAATTGAACTCCGTTACCAATAGGAGATGGTCGTGTTGGGTAAGGAAACGTTGAATTGAAGGGCTCAAGGTCTAGCTCCAGTACATAGGTATCCTTGTCACTACAAAATACAAAGTTGTGATCATTTGCTTATCCAGGTCAAAAGAAAAGTGAGTTTGTATTTGTGAACTTGTGATAATATTTGAAAAGGAGTGCACTAGTGGAAATCAAAGTGTGTTTTCTCATCATTTGACCTAACAAAAACCTTATATATTTAGTTGTTGAATGCAATGGAAATAAAATGTAAAACCCACTAAACTTGATCTTTACATGACATAGTCATAATGAACTAGTACAATAGAAGCATGCTAACTCATAAACAAGAGATGATAAAAAATAATAATGGAAATAATGGAACATTATTTCCTTCCACATAATTGCCATGAATAAAATTTCCACAAAATTCATCTAAACAATGAGAAGAACTTATGGCAAAAGAACATATCATTAGTGTTTTGTACCCTCTTTAACACATGTAGCCTAGGGAAGTAGAGGAGGCCAAATGTAGTAGGATTCCAATTGTGTGGGATATAAAAATAGAAATGTGGAAAAACATGCCTTCCAATTCACGAAATGTCACTCTAAATAATAGAACATGTTGAGGATAGTAATGATGAAAATAGATCATGTATTAAGATCAAGCCCCTTACATGAGAGAGTGATGAAAGTTCTCCAGGTTTGGTCACACTGGTTTATCCTTTCATATGCTTAGTCAATAAATGGAGAGCTACCTTTCTTTCATTTGGAAATTCAGGTGTCCCTCCCTTTCATTCAATATGTGTATATGACCCACCATTGAAGGATCTTGATAGTTCTGAATCCAATCTTATGGAAATAATAGATGGATCTGGTCCAAATCAAGATGTTGTTATGTTGATTGGAGAGGAAGCAACAACTCGAGAATTGTTAAGTATTCCTCTTGTGGAGCTTGAAAGATAGTGTAGGATAAACGGTTTATCTATTTTTGGTGGTAGGGAGGTAATTTCTTTCTAATTTCTTAGCTTAGAAGAAAAAGAGAAGCATAAGAACCAAGATCAAGACGAGGATTTTAGGTATGGATATAAATTTGGAATGGGAGGGAAGCATGCAAGAGAAATTGATGCTTATATACAATTGGGAGGGGGAAGGTGGATCATGGGTGAAGAAAGAAAATCCATAATTTATGATGATAAGGACTATATATCATTATAATCATCTAGGAAATTTTTTAAGGAAGAATCATCTTTACGGTAATGGGTTGAGGAACGTGAATCAGTGGCTGCCTCTTGCAGTGGAACTTTACCAAAAAGTGTTGCTGTCGTGATGGTAGTGTCACATGATCTGCCCCCAAAAGTTCAAAATATTCTAGGCAATGTCAAGGAAAATGTCTTTCTCTACTCAACTCATATTTTCCCCATCCACGTTTTTATAGACCATAGAATGATCTTTTCTTTAATGGAGGAGTCCAAGGGCTAACAATTTAAGGATATGATCATTTTTTTTAATAAATAGATAGTCTTGTCTAACTTTCAATGACTTGGGTGTCAAACTTGCTGTCGAGCCAATGTTATTCACATTTCAAAATTTTGAGTATGACTTCGGGTTGAGTTTGAATGAGAGGATTTTTCCTGAATCTGGTTAGTCAAGGAAAAGAACCAAATTCAGAGTCCATTTGAATTATAATTCATGAAGCATAGTAACATAGTTGGTGAGCTTAATAGGGCTTATCCTTGTTGTGATGTGTTACTCGAATGGCATGAATGCATGAATTTCAAAAGGCTGAGATATAATATAAATCTTGGGAAATTTTGACCAAATAAATAACCCAAACATGACAATTGAGATATGATATAAATCTTGGGAAATTTTAGCCAAATACATAACCCAAATGTTAAACCTAGTAGTGTGAAATCCATTGTTTGAAGTGTGGATATTGAAGACAAATTTCTTAAATAATTTTAAAAATTAACATACAAATAATTTATAAAAGCATGGAATTTCTTTGTCAACCAAATGTAAAACCAGAAAGCAATTAAAGCGATAACCCGCAATGACAATCCAAAATTGACAAGGCATATTGGACAAATGTTCAAAACTCATTGGGAACATCCTAATCCTATAGGATGCTCACCTAAAGCAACCAAAGATGTTACCTTTCCTCGGAAACATAGAATGTTAATGATATAAATGACAAAAAGATAAATAATTAAAACTGACTATTAGAACCAATGTAAACAATGAATGATAAACAAAATGGAAATGGGGAAAAATGTCACATACCCACTCCATGAGACTACCATCCATGTCCATACTCGATGTTGCCCAAGACTAAGCAGGTCATTCCACATCCTCATATCCATAATAGAATTCATCCTTATATCCACATACAACCTACATTGGTCATACCATTCCGCAAATAAAAAAATAAATTAATTGAAGCTCAAAAGCCTTTTTACTGGCCAATGATTTAAAGAATTTGAAGCGTGTATTAAAAATGAAGATTCTCATACCAATATCCTTGCTTTCTTTGAAACTCTATTCAAATACATCACTTCCTCCAAAAGCGTTACATATTGTGGATCGTCATAATTCAAGTCATCAATTAAATGAAGATTTATCATCTCTAGAGTAGGGGTGCTCTAAAGAAAGAAACCTAATACACTAATTTTCCTACCATGAAATTCAGTTATGTCTACATATACTTGTATATACGAAGATGAGAGAGTGGGGATCTGAGACGTCAAGGTATGGGATATTTTGAAAGTTCCTGCATTACATTTCAAAACCAAAATAAGCCAACTCTACACTCATTTATGAGGTAAAAGACATAAATATTGATTATGAACATCATGGAAAAATACCATGGAAGAATTTTATGGTCTTTTCACACCTTATAGCACGTTAACTTTTTTAATTTAGGTAGTGTAGATTTTCATTAATGAATAGATATGAAAAAAATTTGTTACTTCATTTTGTTTCATATCTATTGGATATAGTAAACCTCCAAACACGACATAATAATGAACCAAAATTTCACCATTTTCTACTAGTGTAACAATAGTGCACAAAAATACATAAGCTCTACCATATTGAAATATTTTAAATCGATTCACCTTTGTTAGTTTTGTATTCGAATTTGGTACTTTATTAGGTGATTATCATGATCACAACTAGTTTGAACTTATTTTGTATAGTAAATTAATGTTTCTTATGGCACATTTTATTGTGATATTAAAGAAATGATGAAGTGTAGACTAAATTCATACAATTGTTATTACCTTTGTTATCTTCAATTGGTAATTATTGAGTTTGTCATTTGTAACAATTTTGACACATATAATAATAAAATTTATGGGAGAATGGGTGTGTGAAGAAATGAATATGTTTCATATGTGGATTATTAAATTTCATAGCAAGATTATGTTATTAGAGGTTAATGTTCAAAGATTAGAAAAATTAAGTAGAAGGATTTTTCTAACCCGTTAACCCCAGTGTAATTTTAACCAGTTAGTGGGATAATAACATTTAAAGGTTAGGAGGTGTTCGAAATTCTAAGGCTTTTGTCTATCCAATCTCTTTCCACCGGGTTATTAAATTTCTTTATTGATAGGGTAGTATTCATTACCCTAGTGATTTTGAATGTTTGCTTATTTGTTTGCATAAGAACCACTACCTACTACTATTTTGCATTTGAAATATGTTACAATCTACTTTAATCGAAGATAAAGCAGTCATCCAGATTTTTTGTGGTTCAAATATTTGTTCTCTTATTTACGAAAAATAATGTAGTGAGTAAACTTTATTAGTTTTGACATTCAATCTATCAAGTATGTACATGCTTATTGCCTCATTAGACTACAACTATTGAATATAATGATGCAGACAAGACATCAATGTTTTATATCTTTGTTTCACACATACATTCTTTAGCAAAATAATACTTTCTTACACCCATTAAAAAGACACTCAATCTAATATTGCATAATAGTAATAAGTATCTAATCCAAAAAGTATTCGTTATTTCTAGTTTACAAATTTCTTTTTGCAGTTGTGCTTGTTAAATTGTGAATTAAAGTTTTTTTTTTCCAGTCATTAAATTATTTTCTCCTCCACAAAAAAAAAAAATACCCTATGCACCCCATCCTACGCACATATTTCATTCCATAAAATCCAGGAGTTTAAAATTAAATTTGTTTGTGTAGAAGAAGGTCCCCACTGGATCAAAACTGCATGTCAAGTTTTAGGGGAAATAGGTGTGTGAAATCATTCTTAAATCAAATTTGGTTCGGTTTTACATAGTAGTTGATTAGTCCTAGAAGATAGATGAATATGTGTTGGCATGACATTTATTTGAAAATGTCTTTCCACACTTTACTATTTATAACTATTATTAATAGTTTGCGAGAATTGAAATTTGACCGAAAAACAATGGAAATTCTCGCATGTTCTTGATAAAATATGGTGGAATTCCTTGTAACTCTAGGTTATAGCTGTCAACCTTCATGCTCTTTGCTTTCAATGGGGTTTTTGATGATATTGGATCCATTTCCACTATAAAAAAATCAGGATGCAAACACTCGTGCTACCAGATTGCGGAAACTTTTGGTCGTGCGTACAAATTTGTCATCTCTATAGACAATGGCTATTATTGTATATCATAATTTTTTGTTTATTATGACACATATACAAATGATCTTGAACAAGGAGCAACATACAAATTAAATGGAGAGGATGCTTTTGGAATTTCAAAATTTATTTTGATTACTTTCCATAAAAGTTGGCTTTGGTATCTTTAATCGCTATTTATTAAGATTATCGTGTGAAACAATTTTCACATGAGTAATAGTAACAACCATTTTTTGTTATGAAAAAAAAACTATAAAGTTAAATGGGATTTTAAAATGTTATTCATTGACAACATATTTTTTATTGCAAAGCAAAAATGGGTAGCAGGTGAAGGAAAGAGGCTATATGTAGTGATACCGTTCGATGTGTTCTAGATGTCTTTGATTTTAGATAAATTATTTATCTTTATGCAAATAATTTGTATTTAAGAATGAGGATAATTAAGCTAGGGCAACAAAGGTTCCTCTAAATCCCAATGCATTAAGATTGTCACACAAGTTACCAAAATTGAAGAAGAATTTAGAATTGTTTGTTGTGAATAGTTTCCAAAAGCCAGAAGGAGGCATGAATGACATTGTGTGAGAATTCATTTCTCTGGTAAATATTTCTTTGTTTAGGAAATCATTTAGGGATTTATTTTGGCTATTTTCCCACATATCAGGGAAACAAAGTACAACAAATGTTTTGAAATGCATTTTCTATGTACTTTATGAGACATACAAAAATAATTTTAGTTTCAAATGGGTAAATGTAATTTACATTGAATTAGTTGTTCAGTGACATATATTATCCAAGAAAAATATATTATTTATGATGGTGCATCTTATAATACCTCTCATTTCAACACGTGTTTAATGATTTACCCTGTAATCCTAAATTCAATTTTGGCAAGGAAATAATGCAGTTCTGGTAGAACCTATAATATGGAAGAAGAGAGCTTATTTATACTTTTGTTTAATTCAACATGTGTTTATAAGGTAAGTGTATTGCATTGTATCTAGACAAGAGCCTCCTTGAATATCTACAGAGGTTAAGTATTTTCTATTTAGACAAGGCAACATGAGGAAACAGAAAGAAATATCGTTATCTGAACTTATTGTTTCGAAGATAGGACATTTTTGTTGCCAAAGTTTTTTCTAGATAAGTATTTTCTTGCTGAAATATGCACACAATATCATTGTTGGATACTTACATTTGAATAGAAAATGAAAACATATTTCTTTACCATTCACTACTAGAAAAGTCATTATCAAGAATACAGATCACGGTAATGTTCTTGCAAATTCTTTGGATGCTTTTAACTTAGATGAAGTTTAATTTATTGAAGGTTTTTATAGAAGAAGCATTTTCACAGAACACCTAGAGTCTATGAGGTACAAAAAATTGTTTATGAGAACTAGAGAGTAGAGTAAGGAAAGGCACTGTATATCAATGAAAGATCAAAAATTCTAGTCGATTTTGCAGATATCTTTGAAAAACATATCATTGGCATGAGAGGAAGATATAAGAAAAGAGACACAAATCCTATGGGACAATTTGAATCTTGCACATAAAGTGTTGGTCCACTTCATCTACCAGGCAAAAATTGAAAATAACTACTCCAAGTGAAAAATCTAGTTGGCGATAGGACATCACATGGTAGGGATGACAAAGAGCCTCTTCGTAGAGTAACTCAACAAAGAGTGCATATGACCGAATTAGCTAGATCCAAGAGTCTTCCTGAAACATGGAGCATTGAAAAGGCCATAAACATGGAAGTTGATAACATTGTACTACCTGATTGGGTTAGTAGTTATGAAGAGCCTCTCGATAGAGTAACTCCAAAAAGGGTGCATATGGATGAATAAGCTAGATTGAAGAGTCCGCCTAAAATATGGAGCATTGAAGAGGCCATGAACATGGAAGTTGATAGATTTGTACTACCTGATTGGGTTAGTACTTGTTTGCAAGAAAATAAAACAATGATGGAAAAAATACAAAATAGGACATTAGTTTCGATGATTATTCTATCACATTGTAGGTGTTAAGTTATGAAAGGGTCGATAAGAGTTTGAATATTGATCGAGTAGAAATGAATGTTGATTTTTTTGGGATTGCACTGCTAAGGATGGTGAAATTACATCAAGCTAGTGGTGAGGGGATTCTGGATTCTATTATTGAATGAAAAACAAAAAATATAAAGATGAACGAAAAAATAAAAGAGTTAGAAGATTCTCTTATCCTGGGTCCTTTGTTGAAGATTCCACTAAAAATAAACAGACCACCATTGGAAATTTCTAGTCTTGGAAGATATCATAGATTTGAGAAACCTGATAATCTTCTTAATGCAGTGAAATCATATATTATTAGTAATATATCCAAAAGATTGTGAGTTATCGAATCTGCATGAAAAGCTTCTTCTGATCTATAACACTTAAAGAAGGGAATTGTCTTCTATCAAGTTGGTCAATGTGACATTGACAGAGATAGGAAATTTGTAGACAATGACATATTAAATTTTAGTTGAAATCCCGATTTAATGTCTAAACTAGAGAAATATAAATGAGGGTTATGATATGTTGGTTGAATGAGGTAGATCAAGGTTTTGTAGTCTAAGAAAAGTTTAACATTAGTGGAAATATTTTTGAGTGTGAAGGCATACAAAATCAAAGGGCTCATGCATATCTCAAGGAAGTATCAATTGTTCAGTATTCTAAACATTCTATGTATTACATATGACTCTGTCTTAGTTGTGAGGGGAAAGTTTTTGGCTGATATGGAGAAGCTCAAACAATCACATGCGAAAAAGTTCAATGATATAACTGATTTTACCATGGACAAAATTATAAAATGGCTAATTACTTTTGCTAGCATTAAAGAAAAGTACTCTACCTTGGCTTTGCAATTGTAGGAAGAAACTATAGAAATTGAGGAGGAAATATTCAATGAACATATTAAACATGACATTATTATTGCTTCAATGAAATAATTCACTGGAGCTAAATTGAAGGAATTCATTGCAAAAAGCGTGATTCTTAGAAATAATTAAGAGCTAAACAATATTATGTTATGATTTTGCATATTCTAATTGGTTTAATAAATTGGAACATTAGTTTTTCTTTTCATAACATTGAACTATTGAAATTTTTTGGGTACATTATCATGGAATAGTCTAATGAATTTAGTTCCTTGTTATATGCTGCAAATTAGATTTACAGATTATGATCAACGAGAGCCCAATCCCAATCCCCATTGGGTTAAATGCATTTAGTTTTATGACTTAATTATTAGCATTTTCATATATGTTTTATGCAAAAAAGGATATTTTATAAATCATGGATCTGTAATCATACCTTCTTTTAATTTTGATTACTGTCTTTTCTATTTTTTAGTATGTTTACTAGTTATGTAAACAATTATGAGATAACATTTCCCATGGGATGTTATATAGACCTGAGTTATGGAACATTGTAAAAATAACACTAATTGAAAATGTGTTTTCCATTATTTGCTTTGAGCTTTTATATATTAGCTAATTTTTTGTAATGAATGATATTTAAATTGTCTTTCTATTTACTCTATCCCAACACTGAAACTTTTTACCAGTTATATCAATAATTCTTAGATAATGTTTTACATGTGAGCTTGTATTACTTTGTATTCTTTAGTGTTCCTCAATATCGTTGATTGAACATAAGTTCATGAGACTATGATTTTGAGCTTTTATATTGTATGTAACGGTGTGAAATTGATGACAATGAAAATGATCATTTAGTAGGAGTTTTAGTTCAGATATATCTATTGCATTTGTAATGTTTTGTTTTAATGATAGCTACAATGATTAGGATTCGAATTTGAATACAATTGTTGTTACTGTAATTGTGTTTGTTACTATTCAAGGATTATGAAGCACAAAGGCTCATTACCTTTTCTGAGTTCTATTTACAATGGAAATGAACATTTGGAAAAAGTTTTTGTTGTCAAATCTATTTTATTTGTTATTATTAGCATTTGAAATTGAACATAATTACGTTTGTTGTAACTATGTTCATTACTATTTAAGGATGCTTAGGAAAAAATTGATTATTCTATCCCAATTGTGTTTATTTATGAATGCATGTACAAAAGCGAGAATCGCAGACAATAGTGTTTCAATGTACAATTTTTTCATTGTGCAAAGTAATATTCTTTCTCGGAGTAAAAGCTTCATACAACAAGATATGATAATAATAATAATATTACATTAAACTATGGTTTCTATTTTTTGGGGCATTGTGCAAGAACTTCATATGTCATTTTGCAATAGTCAATTGTAAATCAATCTTTGTAAGTAATTTAGTGATAGATATATACAATCATTTCCTTAAATAAAATAACTATTTAAATAATTTGCGCTTATATATAGAAACCCATTTTATTTTGCGAAGATTTTCTTGTCGCAAGCTCATGTTAAAGCTTATATTGCACACAAGAATCTACTTTTGCACAATGAAAGCTTTTATTAAACAACCATAAACGTAAAAATCATAAAATTTAATTAAAATAATTTAAATCTATAACATTTTCGAGGAATTGTGCAAAAGCTCTATATTTCCTTTTGTAATAGTCAATTGCAAACTAGTCTTTGCAAGTAATTAGTTATACACATGTACAATTTGTTTTCTTAAAGAAATTAAGTATTTAAGTAACTTATGCTAGATATAGAAACATGTTTCTTTGTGCATAACTTTTGTTTCCTAAAGTTCATATTAAAGATTATTTTAGGTGCTCGAAGCTATTTCTACATAATGAAATCTTTAATTAAACAACAGTAAATCTAAAAATCATGAAAGTAAGATAAATTAATTTAAAATTTATGATGAAATCAACATTATTTTATTAATAATTTTTATGAATTGAAAAAAAATGTTATTATGAAGGTAAATTAAGATATTTTTGAATAAATGCAGGAAATCCTTGACCTATTAAGCTCAGTACTAAAATTTTGTGCAGAATTTTCATTATACGAAGAAATATTATCTCCATTTCAATTTTGTGTTTGAATTTTTACTATTATTGAACCAATACTAATTGAATTCCGTAATTGCAATCAATGTGCAAGGGGTACACTAGAAATGGAAAAGGCTTGAAATTACAAAGTAGTGAAAAAGAAAATCTAATTGTGGGGAGTATGCTTTCCTCATTTTCATACAAGACATAAGGACATTAATAGTTCAATATTATTATGGCGGACTGACACATAATTAGGAACGTAAATGTTATTACCTATGAAAATACATCGATACAATAGTGGATGTAATTATTGATAACATGTAAGCTAGCTGTCATTATTAGAAAATATTTACATTAATTTGTCTCTTACATGGAGTAAATGGTTTCCAAGTTTCAAGATTTGTTTTTAAATTGTTTCCCCTATTTCTCGTAAATGTCAGCTTTGCTGTTTTTGAATTACTATTTATTCCAAAATGTTTCATCAAACTAATTTCATATGCATAATAGTAATAGATAGCGGAAAATAAAAGGAAGAAAATTCAATACTATCAACAATCACAGTGACACCGAAAATCTTGAAGCTTGCGAGTTATAATCTTGTTTTCTATAAATCCTTGCTTGGTTTTCTAAAAACCATGCTGAAATTTCTATTGTTTTTCAATGGAATTGTGGCATGTTTAGAGTATTCAAATTATTTATAGTACTTATCGTAAATGAAAACATTTCTATTTTTAATTGCTATTTATTGAGAGTGTACTATAAAAGAGATTTCAAACATTGAATAGTAAGAGGTTGTTATTGTTTAGCATATGAATAAATATATAGCTAAAGCGCTAAAAGCCTTACTGAATGATGAAATATTCTAAATATATAGAGTATAAATGGCTTTATGGGGAAGGAATGAATTTGTTTTCCTTGATATGATTTACTCACTTGCAGGTATTGATTAAATATTTTAGTGGTTTGTTGCATATTAGCACAGGTGAATCTTTCCATGGAAGAGAAAAATAACAATAAGATTTGGTCTCAGGGATTAGTGAATGTTGCATGCATTCTAGAAGTATTTGATTTCAAAGAAATCCTTTATTTGTGCACAAAATGTTTTTATTTAAACACGAGAATAATTATGCTTGCAGTGAAATATACTCCTTTTTCTTTGATTTCAGAGGCATCCAGGTTCATATTCAAGTTACCAAATCTAGATATGTGATTAGATATGTCAGAAGAAAATAGTTTTTGGGTCACATGCTAGTGACTCTAACATCATACAAGAGTTCATTTCACGAACTTTTGAGGTTCATTCTGATCTTTCCTCTCTAGCTATTAATTTTTTTAGACAATAGAGTTTTCATCATTGTGCACCCATGTAATGGGTGAAGAATTGATGCAACGTTTCTATCCCATATTGTGGAGGCATGAAGCTACTTATTTTTTAATATAATTTAAGATATTTTTGTAAAGCAAGTTATTTTCATGATAACTAGATAAGGGACCCATCAAATATCTGGTGAGTTGCAAGCCTTCCTCTAGGGAAAAGAGATACATGAACAAAGAGGAAATAATATTGTTATTTGAGTTTATGGTTTTCAAGGCAAACCATTATTTCTTAAAATAATTATTAATAGACATATATTTTGTTGTTAATGTCTATAGGCAATACTACGCTTTGCAAGTTAGCTTTGAACACAAAAAGAAAAAACAATTTATTTCTTTTCCATTCACCATTGGACAAGTAACCATGAAGAATGGAAGCCACCTTCTAGAGGTTGTGAATTCTTTGTATTTCTTTAATTTAAAATAAATTGTAGCCTAGAAATGTGTTTCTCTAGAAGGCCTATTTATCACACCTTTGGGTGTTATTAAATGTGAAATATTTTTAACAAGACATGCAAATGAAATCGAAAAGAGTCATAGTGCTCCAAGCAATAATGAATAATCAACAATGAGGACTAGAGAAATTGTTGAAGAAGCATGCATCAACATTGAAACAAAGTGCAAAAAAAGAGGCAGAATACCTATGCAATATTTATTTTTCACATCTGTAAGTGCTTTGACTTCATCATTGAATGAAGGAAAATGAAAAAGATATTGAAAGTGCATAGATGATTCACGGTCAGCTATCATCTGATGGGGATGTCAAGGAGGCTTGCCAAAAATTTATTGCAAAGAAAATGCACATGGTTGGTTGAATTGGAAAAATCCAAAAGTCCCCTAAATAGAAGAAGCAGTGAATAAGATATCAACTTGGAATTTGAGAGCAATCTGCTACATGATTTGGCTAGCAGTTCTTTGAATGAAAATAAAAAAATAATGGAGCAAATTTCCAAAGAAGTTTGTAGTTTTGATGATCACTCTGTTACTATTCAAGGCACAAATTATAACATGGACATTAAAACATTGAAAATTGAAAAAGTAAGGATGCATAGTAAGAAAGTTATTGCTAAAGTAGAAACATATTCTCATATGTATGGAATTGAAACCAATGGCTTTATGGGATTCCATGAAGCTACTGAGAATGTACTTGCAATGTCTATTAATAAACGAGAAGAAGAGAGCTTGGTAATGAAAGAAACAATAGATGAGTGAGAAAATGCTTTAAATGTGGGTCCTTTGTTGGTGACTCTAGTCACAATACAAACACAACGAGGTGAAATTCCCATTGCTAGCATGCCTCATGGATTTAATAAAGCTTTGAAACTTGTTAATGCACTCAAATGTCATATTGTCACTAATATAGGTCAGATGTTAGAAATCATTCACCATGTATGGTAGTCGGTTTTTGATCTACTACAGTTAGTACTGGAAATTGACTCATTTCTCAATTTGGTGAGAAGTAATATTAAGAAATACAAAATTTTCATTGAAAATGAGTTACTTTCTTTTAGTCAAAGGCTTGAATTGTTGTCCAATCTAGACAAAACGAATAAAAAACTGTGAAATGCTACTCAAATGAGGAAAACTAATGGTCCAGAAGAATCAATACAATAGAAAACATAATTTTTGAAAGTTAAAGCATAAAAAATAGAATAAGTGATGTGTTTCTATATGAAATGAAAATTGTTTAAGATCTAGATGGTGCATGCATCATACAAAATTCTAAATTGATCACAAAAGATACACTAACATTTGAATAGGAAAATCTGGAAGTGTCAATGGAAAAACAATTTGATGATATAATTGATTTTAATTAAGAAGAAAATGGCTAGTTGGCTTTGTTAGTATTAATGATGATAAGTTTGTCTTCACTTCTCGACTACAAGAAGAGGCCATGGAGATAAAAAAAAGATATTCAATCAACATGTTAGGCTAGAGATTACAATGGGTACAATGAAAGAATTAATTGAAGGTACAGTGAAGACATTGGTTCAATAAGTCATGGATGTGAAAGATAGATGATAGTGAAACAATTAGTGTATATGCTTTCACATATTATAAGTGTCCCTAAATCTTCACATATTTGTTTTTTTATTTTACTAATATTCAGTCATCAAGATTTGTTAATTTTATTTATGTTAGCTAGTTTAGTTGCTCAATGTAGTTCCTCATTTTCCTTTGTATTTGCCTCTTTTTATATTATGGTTCATGGGAGACAAATGGTAGTTCCCATTGGGATGAATGCATTTACTTTTCTGCAATGCAGGAAAACAAGGTTAAAGAGAATATGCAAGAATAACATAGTGAATGAGATAATGAACTTATTCATTGAGCATATTCATTATCGATATAAGTGATTTCCATTGAGAATCACAATTCTTAATTGTTTGCATAAGATATTGTATGTAACTGTATTTTGTGTATTTATTTTAATCCTAGCTATGATGATTGAAATTTGAAACTTGATACAGTTCTTGCTACTATGACTGTATTTCTTAATGTTAGAGACGTATGATTTAAACGTGTGTATTATGTCATGGATACATATATACAAACAACATAAAATAGAAATGTGGATAAAGTTTTTTTAATTTTCAGGTGGTTATATTGGCTATGAAACTTGAATAATTCTAATTGCCTTCACATTTCAAATTTGAGTGGAGTGCGATATTCTAAGAAAGGATTTTATTATACTTTCTCTGTACCTATGTACTATACATAATGGAAGCTTTTTACTCTATTTTCAAATGAAATTGATATATTTATTTTCTCAAATTTTGATTTCGATTTGATTTCAACTAGTTTTGTGCGACATTACACAACCTTTAACTAATAATTAGTGGTGGAGATTTGTGCGTAGAGCTTTCATTCTACGGGAAGATTTCATTGTGTGGGGAAATTTCGATGTGTGGAGAGATTTTATAAAAAAAAAGGAAAATATTCTACAACACATATTGCTTTCGACACATTTTTCCATAACGAGGTAATGTGTTGCGCACAGTGAAGCTTTACGGAAGGAACTTTGTTGTCCCTCTAATGGAGGAGCATTCAACTAAAGAGAAGATCATTTTATTTTAGTAAACATAGGGGGTCATGTGTTTTAAGGAAGTTAGATTCCTAAGTGTTGAATTAATGTAATATTTAGGCTTTTGAGTGGGTAGGATATGAATTAATTAGATAATGTGAGATATTTTGTAAATGCTCCGAATGAAGGAGAACATGTGTGGTTAATAGTGATGAGAGAGTTAGAAGTCAATTATAGCTCTCTAGGTAGTTTCATGATTCGAGGAACTAGAGAGGATTCTTAGGGATTAACTAGAGTTAGAAGTGGACTTAGAGGACATTTAGGAGTCAGTTCAGTAGATTAAGGAGCTGAACCAAAATTAGTTCAATAGAACCTTTCTGGTATAAATATAAGCCTACAGGCAGACTAGAAAATAGGAAGAGGCCACTGATATTGAAGATCAGGCTTGAGAGACAAAGAGTCTCGATGTGTAATCAATTGTTTATATATCTATATATATATATATATCTACACATATAGAGATGTTTATTCCATAACTGTGTAAGTGTGTGAAACATGTATTTAATGAATGAATTATATGTGAATTTGTAGGTTCTGTAACAGAGGTTGTAGGCAGAGTTTTGCAAAACTACATAGAGGAGGAGAATGATTTAAAGGAATCATAATGTGTCATTGAACCCAATTGAAATATCAGAATGAAGCTCTGAGAGAGACAACGATTTATGAATTCACAGAAGTTAAGCTTAGGAGAGAGTGCATAGTAGAATAGCAGAAGGACAGAACCATTGAAGACATGTAAAACCATAGAGTAAATGCTGAAGAAATGAAGTAAATTCAAAGTAAAGGGATGAACGAAGAAGCAAGTTGTCGATGGATGGGAACCGTTGGATCTTGGAGATCGACAGATAAGGTCAAAGGAATTGGCGGCCAAGATTAAATCGAGTAGGATTGAGTTAAGGAATGAACGGTGGAGATTAACTGGAAACACTAGTGGAAGAAGAATATGGAGGAGTTGTCGATGGTAGAAGATCTACAGTCATTAGGCACTAACATGCTCGAGTGTTAGTCAAAGAGAAAGTCATATTTAAAATTATAAGTAGATTATTAGGCAAATGAAGAATCCTAAGTGGTATTGAAGGGTAGTCACCCAATTTCACTAATTGATTGACAAATTAACACGAGGGTGGAGAGAGAAAACTACTTTATTGGGTAGTTAATCCCCATGCTTGTGTCTCACCTGAAATCTTTTTGGATCGTTAGATCAAGTAGATCCAGATCAATGGTCACAAAGTGTCGTGCAAGTTTGATTGAGTGAGAAAATACATCGGCCATCGGATCAGAAGGAGGACCAATGGTGGAGATTGTTAGTAAATATCGCATCGCAAAAATTCAATGGTGCTTTATTGCAGAGGACTATTGAGGCATGTGATAGGAGCAGACCCAAAAAGCTATTAACTATGGTTATATGATTTGAAATATGAAGGAAAGGTTAATGTGAACCACAGACTATGGCGATTGCGATTAGCGATAAAGGGAAACCATGGAAACTGTGTAAGGGCTTTAAAAGGTGCGAAAAGGTATGTTTTCAATGGAATTGTATTATAAATGGTTTATAATAGAATAAAGCATCTACATGAGGTTTCTATGTGAAAGTCTAATTACAAGTGGGTTTGGTTATGATGGTGTGGGCTTAAGGTTTAAACTAAAGGTTATAAGAGTTGAGTTATAAAGTCTCGATAGAAAGGAAAGGATGAATTAAAGGTTAGACTATGGTTGGCATAAATAATCATTTCTAATTGAGACTTGAGTAAGGGAGCTTTAAAACAATCATTAAGAATTGAAGATTTGACTCGTTAGGGAGTTAAAATTCCTGGGACAAATGTGCTTATGCATTTTACATGCATAATATGGGTGTAAGTGGGGGTAACCCTGCATCATTTTGGTATCAGAGAAGAATTATTATTGAAACAATTGGTGTTAGCATAGAACAAAGGAATTCTATGTGAAAGAATTGAGAACAAAGTTATGTGTCAAAGATGTTTATGCAGGCAAGGTAGGATTAGATTCTAATCTGACAGAAAGTAGGCACATAGAGGTGATGAGTAGCAGAACTTGAAAATGCAAGAAACAGAGGACAATCCATTCAAGGTGCAGGTGGAATGGTGGAACAAGATCATGCAAAGATCTTGAAGGTGAGGTAATATGTTTTGTTTTGATTTGATTAAATATTGTAGAACATGTGGTTTTTATATTGTTGCACAGGTAGCAACATAAGGAAAACACCATGATGTTGTTCCTTGAGGAAAGTGGAGATTCACTAAAATGTGAATCTGAAGAATCCAATTGAAGGTTGGACAAAGAGGATAAGAGTTTTCTCAAAAGGAAACTAAAAAGCAAGCTTTTGAAAGCTTGGGAATGATCTTTGGCTTGAGTAACATTGATATGTGGGTGACAGCATAAGGAGGTGAGAAGATTGCAACAACCTAGGCCAAGGAGTGTTCAATTGGTTCGAAAGGAAAGAACCAGAAAAATGCTAAGAGATTGAGCTCAAAAGTGGAGAGAACCTTAGTAAAGCATATGTAGCGAGAAGGAGACTTGTTACTGAAGAGGTATTGTTGTAGATCACAAAGATGATTCCACAGAGGATGTGGGTAGAATTTCTAAGGGATGAAAGAAGCTGGTAAGACTTTCTAAGTGAAAGAAGAGGTGGTTAGAACCAAGTATTTCATTGTGATTGAAATATAAGAAGACAATTGTGTTCCTAGGATATTCAAAAGATTTGAATCTTAGAAGAAGCAAAGAGAAGTGATCAAAGGAGGTTCCAGAGATAGAGAACCAAGTGCGTGCCAAAAGACCAAGCACAGAGGAAAGTGTGGTGAGGTAATTTGTAACAAGGAGGACTTGTTGTTGCAGAGGCTTTATTGCAACTCACAGTAAGTGAGTGTGGAGCTCATGAAGAGAGAGGAGAAGAAGATGGTTGCTGATAGTCATAACAGAGGTTATGAGGAAGACCACAACAGAAGAAAGATGAAGAAAGAGGATGCCAAGGCAAATGGCAAGAGGATGAGTCACGAGGAAATTGACAAGGAAATTGCAGATATGAAATAACAACTCGATGTATTGATGATGGTACTAGAGGAAAGCCAGAGGCAAGGTTGGATCTTGAGGAAGGAGCCAGTGAAGTGGTCTAAGTTACAGAGAAGGCTACAATAGAGGCAAGTAATGTGGCTGATGGAAAAACTCAGAGAAGCTGAGTTGGAAATGAAAATGGAAGTGTCCATTTGTGAAGCAAAACAAGATGAAGTTCTATGTGAACATGAGGGCTTGAATATTGAAACTTCAAGTGAGGCCAAAGAGTCACATGGTTTTGAATCTGACAATTTGTGTATGTTTGTAGGTGAAACATGTAAAGGAAGCCAATTCGTTGATATTGTCATAAAGGAGGAAGAAGACAAGCAGAATTTAAATTATATTATGGAAGAAGATGAGATAGAAAGGTCTCATATATAGTTGGGGAAGGATATAAAGCAGTCAAATAAAGAACTTGATGATATTGAGGAGAAGACCATCGAAATATTCCTAAGTCATGAAAAGGACTTAGAACAGTAGGAGAAATTGGTGATTGAATCATGAGATGAGATCATGAGGTCTTGTGGTTTTACAACTGACAAGTTGTGCCTGAATGCATGTATTGCAGAAGAGAAATCACTTTATGGAACTGTCTTGAATAAAGCTGAAATTTGCCAAGTAAGGTATGATGATGACTGCCTTTCAAAGGAAGATCAAGTTGAGTTATTATAGCAGAAGGAGTTCATAAATTCCATGCTTAGTGGAGGAAATATCTTCAGTAGGGATGAGACAACCATGTCTTATGATAAGGAAGTTGCTATTGGTAATGAGGAATTGATTTTCTTAAATGATCAAAGGGATAGTGATGGACAAACATCTAAAAATATCAAAGAGATAGAGGATCAAAATTTTATTCTAATCAAGAATGAAGAAATAGTGTCAATAAGTTATGCTTGTGACAAAGAAGAAGATAGTGAGGATTGTACAAAACTTTTGGGAGAAATTCCAAGCGAGATGGAAACTTTGTGGCATGAGTTAAGTCTTTTGGAAGAAAGGCTAAAAAACCAAAAAGTAAGTGTTCGAGTTGTAAAGTCAGAACTAAATGAGAACGAAGAAGTTCACTACAGTGAACAAGGATAGGAAGACATCATTAGAGCAAATGGTGTGGAGGAAAGACTAGTTGATAGTCTCATGAATTCTTTTGAAAATTTAAAACAACATACTGATGTGCTAAGGGAGGAGAAAGAAATAGAGCAACAAACTAAATTGTTGCCAAAGGAAGATAAGGCACAGAAGCCTTATGTTTTTTATTTTAACAAGTGCTTTGTGAGTGCAGGTTTAGTTGTAGATGCTGGAGGAAATTTGGGACAGATGAGCAGCCAAATAAAAATGAAAGAAGAAGATTATGTAGAAGAATTTAATCCATGGAACAGAGATGCTCAATTGCTGGAGAGAATGTTGGAAAGTCATGATTTAGTGCAGATAGAAATAATCATGAAAGAGCATAATTATGAAAGGGAGGCAATAAGCGTAGGAGTCAAAGCAAAAGTTGGAGCAAGAGCAAGAGCAATGTTTCCAATGGTAGTAAGAGAGAAAGTAGAAGGAAAAGTAAACCAACAACTACAAAGTGGGAGTAACCTACAGTTAATGGACAATCGAAAGAATGCGAAGCAAAGAGAAAGAGGAAGAAGTAAGAGGTAGAATATGGACCAGTCCAAGGATGAACTGGATATAGAGACTGAAGAATTATGGTAGTTGATGATGAAACAATCCATGTGGAGGAAATTGATAGCAACAGGAAGGATGATCAATCAGAACTTGAACCTGATTGACAAGGAGAGGAATATAAAACAGAATATAGAAGACATACAACAGTAACAAAGGTTCAAGGCATTTGGGTAGCTACAAACTAAATTTGGGAACCTGGAGGTTTTCTATGAACTTATGAAGACACATGATAAGGAGATCATGAATATTTTCTACTTTGGGAATATGATGCAGGAGCATTCAACCCAAGAGAAGATCATTGTATTTTAGTAGACATAGGGGGTCATGTGTTTTAAGGAAGTTGGATTCCTAAGTGTTGAATTAATTTAATATTTAGGATTTTGAGTGAGTAGGATAGGAATTAATTAGATAATGTGAGATATTTTGTAAATGCTCTCGAATGAAGGAGAACATTAGTAGTTAATAATGACGAGAGGGTTAAAAGTCAATTATAACTCTCTAGGTAGTTTCATGATTCGAGTAACTAGAGAGGATTCTTAGGGATTAGCTAGAGTTAGAAGTGGACTAAGAGGAAATTTAAGAGTCATTTCAGTAGATTAAGGATCTGAACAAGAATTATTTCAACAAAACCTTTCTGGTATAAATATAAGCCTACAGGTAGACTAGGCCACTGATATTGAAGATCAGGCTTGAGAGACAGAGAGTCTCGATATGTAATCAATTGTTTATACATATATATACAAAGGTTTATTCCAAAACTGTGTAAGTGTGTGAAATGAGTATTTAATGAGTGAATTATATGTGAGTTCGTAGGCTTTTTAATAGAGGTTGCAGACAGAGTTCTATAGAACTACACAGAGGAGGAGAATGATTCAGAGGAATCATAATTGGTCATTGAATCCAATTGAAAGATCAGAGTGAAGCTCTGAGAGAGACAATGATGTATGAATTCACAAAGGTCAAGCTTAGGAGAGAGTGCACGACAGAATAGCGGAAGTACAGAACCATTGAAGAAACCTGAAACCATAAAGTAAATGTTGAAGAAACGACGTAAAGTCAAAGTAAAGGGAAAAATAAAGAACCAAGTCGTCGATGGATGGGAACTGATGGATCTTGGAGATCAATGGATGACGTCGAAGGAATTGGCAGCCAAAATTAAATCGAGTAGGATTCAGCTAAGGAATGAAGGGTGGAGATTAACTAGAAGCGTTGGCAAAAGAAGAATATGGAGGAGCTATCGCAGCCTCGGTGGTAGCAGATCAATCGTCATTGGGTGCAAACATGCTCGATCCTTAGTAAAAGAGAAAGGTAGATTTAAAATTATAAGCGGATTATCAGATGGAGGAAGAATGGTATGTGGTATTGAAGGGTAGTCAACCACTTCCACTAATCGATTGACATGTAGCACGAGGGGGGAGAGAGAAAACTGCTTTATTAAGCAGTTAATCCCGTGCTTGTGTCTCACTCTAAATCATTTTGGATAGTCAGATCAAGCAGATCCAGATAAATGGTCACAAAGTGTCAAGAAAGTTTTATTGAGCAGGAAAAGACATCAGCCCTTAGATTGGGAGGAGGATCTATGGTGGATATTGTTAGTAAATATCACATCGAAAACATTCAATGGTGCTTGATTGCAGAGAAGTTTTAAGGCATGTGATAGGAGTAGACCTGAAAAGCTATTAAGTGAGGTTTATATGATTTAAAATCTGAAAGAAAGGTTAATGTGAACCACGAACTATGGCAATTGCAATTAGCGATAAAGGGAAACGTCAAAAACTATGGAAGGGCTTTGAAAGGTGTAGAAAATTATGTTTGCAATGGAATTTTATTATAAAGGGTTTATAATAGAATAAAGCATATATATGAGGTTTCTTTGTGAAATTCCAATTATAAGTGGGTTTGGTTATGATGGTGTGGGCTTAAGGTTTAAACTAAATGTTATAAGAGTTGAGTTATAAAGTCTCGATAGAAAGGAAAGGATGAATTAAAGGTTAGACTATGGTTGGCATAAATAATCATTTCTGCATGAGACTTGAGTAAGGTGGCCTTAAACCAATCATTAAGAATTGAAGATCTGACTCATTAGAAAGTTAAAATTCTTGGGACAAATGTGCTTATGCATTTTACATGCATACTGTGGGTGTAAGCGGGGCTAACCCTACGTCACCCTCCACACTCTGTACAAAGAAAACATTGATTTTGTCATCATATAATTAAATATTCCACATCTCAACATTTCCCTATAATTCTAAGACATATTGTTGAGTGGATACATGTGTAATGCAGAGTTGTTGACAAAATCTATTGTAGGCATAAGAAAAAGTGCATGAGTGCTTTGTACAACAAAACTTTGGACTCCACTTTTGTACTATGCACTAGACTTGTATTAACATTAGACTATTAATAAATAAATATTAACATTACACTATTAATAAAAATCAACATTAGATGTCTTACATTTTGCAATTTGAATGGAGCTTGTCATTGTGCCGAGGGAAATTGCCTCTGTGGAACATAAAGAAACTTCTGTGGAATAAGGTTCCATCTACAACCTCATTGTCCTACAAATTCCCTTTTCTCTGCACATTAAAATCTCCACACAAGGGAAGCTTCATGTAAGAAATATTAGCACTTCTTCGCCAAATTTTTTTCCCTATGCATCCCTCATTCTTATGCATATATGCCATCCTCCACATAGTCAAAGCTATGAACATTGAAACATGATAATAATATCCATTGACACATCCTTCATTCTAAAAAGGTTCATATCTCTATAAAATAATATCTCTATACAGGTTCTCCCATTAGCAGTACATGTAGCACAAGAAATTAGGGAATGGCTAATTACCTTTGTTGATGTAAGTAAACAAAACTATGCTATAGCTATGTAGTTACAAGGAGAAGCCATGAAAATTGAGGAGGAAACTTTTACTGTGTGGAGGATGGATTATTTTCAGGAGAATAACTTTGTATGAAATTATTGGTAATATTTTAAGTATAAATAATGCCTATCTTCGTATTTCTAAATATCACTAGTCAATAGAGTAAAGGTTATGTGGAGTGCAAACAAAATTTTGTACAATGAAAACAAGAATTGTTTTGATTCATCTATGCATAATGAAACATAATAATAACATGTTGACATTAATAATTTAACCTTAATTTCTTTATGCACCCTCATTCTCCTGCAAATTTGTTTTCCTCCACATAGTAAAATCTCTCCACAAGGAAAGCCACATCAAAAATACCATTTATTTGTATATATTGAATTGTGTTCCCAATGACACCTTGTTTACAGTATCAATAAAATTCCCCACATTGAAATTGAAAAGTAAAAGTAAAATACCTTTACCATTATTATCAAGTTTTCTCAAAAGGGACAAGGAGTGTATGGAGCATTGCTTGTGTGAACAAGTAGTGTGCGGACATTTCCGCGTAGTGAAAGTTCTTCTCAAGGAAAGCTCTGCACAAGTGCAGAAAATATTTTCATGGAATCAACTTAATCCTATTGAAACTCCTAGCTTGTAATATGAATACATGGCTAACCTATATTTCTACAAATCAATTTGTTGACATAGTCTCAAAATCAATGGCATAATCAAAACTAGCGAGAATTAGATACTTCCATGGAAATCCATATTGGAGGACATCACATAAAGGAAAAGGTAATGTTCTCATTGATTTTCTGTAACAACGTTTCCTAAAACTTGAACGGACCTTTAAATTATTCTTTGGCATGTTGTTCTCTTAGAAAAAAAAGTAGCCTTTGTCTCTAAGACAAATTGTTGAAGGGCTCTATGTGCAAATATTGTAACAAGCGCTATGTGGAGAGATAAGAAATTTCGGTTTGAATCCTGAACTCTGTACAAGGAAAACATTGTTTGTTCTTTTGCATTGCATCGTTAGTATCTAATATCAAACAAAGCCTCCCTTTAACTATTAATTATGTTTAGTAGAATGTATAAATCTAGATAATGTATAAATGTACACTTCCACATTTCATACAATGTACCAAAACATTTTGGTGTTATGTTATAATTCTAAGAGTTGGCACCAAAGTCTTGTGATACGATGGGTATGTAGCATATGCATGAAACATTAGATGCATGGGATGACTTTGGAGTTGACTGGTTGGACAAAGTTAACCCATGGGCATTGTGTAGAGTGCATGGCACAGAGGCGAGTTACTTGGGTGTGCATGTATAAAAATAGGGTGTTGTGGCACCTATAGGCCAATTTCATGCATGAGTTAATGATAATCAAGCAAGTTGAAGCATTCAGAAACATGAATGCATGATGGGTGCCATGGATGAGTTAAGTGGAGGGTGCCCACAACATGTTCATGATGTGCACAGACTAAACAAGATGCACGACGGGCATGACCATACAACAGGAGTGGTAGTTAGCACGATGTACCGAACAAGAAAGCACAGGTTCAATGAAGCAAGCCATGAGGTGATTTTTGATACATGACAACATGTGCGATTGAGTCATGTGAATGGAAGGAACGTGCACAAGTTTGAAATCATCAATGAAGTTCATTCAAGAAGAAGGACAACAACCATAAAGTAACTCTCAAGTCGTAAGAAGGAAATGCAATAAAGGGGCGTCAGAGGAAATTTAGGATTTCATTGTGCAGACCTCCACATTCCACAAGATATATTGATAATAAAAAATGAAGCTATTCTAATTACATGGGGAAAAACCTAATAATAAATGATAGGAGCTAAATTACAAGTGTTCTAACTCCAAGAGAGTTAGAAAGAATTAGGGTGAAAATATCCAAGAAAAACACATTGTTACAAACTACCACATTCATTATTTGAAATCACTAAAATTTAAATTAATGTATCAAATTAAAGCTAATTATCTTATATACTAATTTCAATATAAATTTAAAATTTAGACTAATCTATATATAAATTTTCCAATTAGAATTCACTTGGAATCAAAATTAAAGAGCATTACTACTTATGAAATTATTTCAAATAATTAAGATATCAAATGTGAACACATGATTTTCAAAGCATTAAAATATCAATGCTACCATATATTTTCAAAATTAATTAAAATTCATATGTACGGGACTATAAATTGTGCAGAGTAAGCTTTCAATATTTCATTGTACAAACCTTTGCACTCCCCAAAATCTGTTAGTAATGAAATAACTAGTAGTATTGCATGAGGTTGATGAAGAAGCTTTCAAGATTTCATTGTGTTGACCTCCACGCTCGACATAATCTACTAATAGAAAAACATAAATCATTCCTAATTAAACATGGATAACTATAACACCACTATTCGTAATAACATCAAGGTAATCAGTGGACCCACACGATACTATTAGTAATATTTTAATAATAAATAATCCATATCTCCATATTCTGAATATCGCTAGCCAATTGAGTAAAGTTTGTACGGAGTGCTGAAAAACTATGTACAATGAAACCTATCCACACAATGTAAATGTTTCACATAAAACTCTCAGCATAAGCATGCTAATATTTGTTTATGGTTATGTTGGTAATCAAAAATTTGATGAAAATGTGACAAGTTGTTGAGTAAGAAGACTTTCAAAGCAGGAAGTAGTTGTGAAGAACTGAAGGAAATGTTGATGCAAGGCTATTGAAATACTTAAATTTTCTAATTCTTGTAAAAAATCGAACAATGGTGCTCTGATTTAGAATTTTATGCAATATTGAATGAACTATCTCTTTTGTTTGGAACAAATGTTCTATAGAATAAGAAACAAACACAAAGTTTTGTAATGTTTCCTATGTCTGTATATTTTTCTCCGTACCTTTGTGTACACAAAATTACATGATATAAAGAGCATAAAAGTTATAGCAAAAAAAAATAGTGGTATAATGTGATAATAATAATCAAAAGGAATGAAATTAATTTTCATTTAATACTTTTATAGGTTTAGCCATGCATAAGAGCAGTTGCACATAGCTATGAATTTGTGTGGACTGAAGAATGTATGAAGTACAAGGTATGTGGAGGAGAAATAGGATTCATAGGGAATTTTACTCTGTGGACTGGAATTTAATTTGACTAGAAATATAAATTTTGATTCAGAATGTAATAAGGAAAATTAGAAAGAGTAGGGAAAATGCTTCTTTGGTTAGATATCTATCACTGCTAGCAAGGAAACTATTGTTATTCTATTCATCCTTTATTACTTTACAAATTTAGGTGTGTGAAATAGAAAATGTGCAAATAACTAGGTGTGTGCAAGAAAAAACATACCTTTCAACAAAGTAATCATTGTGTACCATTCTATCTAACTGTATTTGTGACACTTTTCTTCATTTTCACATATTTCATATTATATTAATATTTGATAGCTACTTTTGTATATTTTTTCCCAAACTTGATTGTATAGTATTTATGGCACAGTTCTCCCACAATGTTTCTATTTCCTTTGGATATTAGAAAACTAGCATTATTAAATAAAGTAGCTTTGACTTGTCATGTAGATTTGATTTTGCTTGATTTCTAGAAAGGATAAACCAATATTAAGGTATGATATAATCTACTGTAAATTAACAATCTTCAGTCAATTTTAGCATGTTTGCTTGTTTGAAGCTTTTCTTGTGAGGAGTTCTTATCATGTGCCAGAATGAGAGGGGGAACACTCCTTCAACACATGTTCTATCTCATTTTCTGATATTTCACATTAAATTAATATTTCAAAGCTATTTCCGCATATTTATTCACTTATGACACTTTTGCATATGAAAATAATAACAATAATTTTGAAGAACAATGTACTTCACACTATATAATGATGCATTGGATCAAACTTATTTAATGATAGATTATTATTATCAGTAGTAGTTTGTTTGTGAATGAAATGTGTTCCCAACTTCTTGTTTCACTAGAAACTATAACATTCGCCTCCTGGTCAAAGTCCACTCGCTATCAATTATTTTTTACTACAATTTTTGCGATCTTCACGTCAAACTTGGTTAACTATATAATACATATGTTCAATATTTATAAGGTAACATGACAATTGTAACCATTATTTTTTGTTGTGTTGTCAGTACAAGCATTCACCAGTTCATCATGCAATGTTTTCAACATACATGTTATGAATGCATGTTAAATTACTTTTCAGACAAATTGGTTACAAATAGAATCCTCATATGGGTTGTACAATATTATTCTGGTAGTTTCATGCCATGAGGTATTATCTCTGCAAGCTCGTTCCAAATGAAATTGAAAAACATGTAGCATTTTTCATAGGTAAATAGTGCATTTTTTATTCGATATGCAAGTAGTTATAATGTTTATACAATATACGGTACAATTCTATAGAAATGATGTAAAAAGTTCAAACACCGCATAATGTGATAATACTAAACACGTTTGCGTAAGATGTGTTACTTTTGTATAGTTCTTATGTCTAAATTACTTCTGTGTAATAGAATTAGAACCTATTATTTTTCTTATTTTTGTATGTTTGATCCAACTAATATCATCATACCAATGAAAATGAAAACAAGCGAAACATATATCTTTATGGACAATGATAACATTGCGAAGAGGTATGTTTCTGATCTATTTATTGTCCTTTCATTATATTTTCATTTGACAGCCGCGTGTTTTCTTTCTCCATATTTTAATTTACTATAACTAAAAGAAAATATTTCTCAATTTCTAAGAAACATATAATTCTTAGAGATTCAGATCGAGGACAACAATTATAAGAAAAACAATACTTTAAACATTTTAAAACATTTAGCCGCTGAAACTAATCTGTATTTAGAGTTTATGTAAATTAGCAATGATTTTTCATTATCTTATTCTATTTTCATTACACAATTCTTGCTTAGTTTCAATTATAATATTCTTTTAAGCAGTGATTTCAATGTATTATTTATGAAGAGGCAAAATATATCTAATTCAAATGATGTCACAATCGAGATGGATGAGATTCTATAAATAGCAATGAACAATACTACAAAAACATATATTGCAATAGAGAAAATGAAAGAAACATAAACCATTGAAGAAAGAAAATCAAATAGGTACTTCTAGGCACATTTAATTAAATAATAATAAATAATAAATAATAAAAAAATAATAATAATAATAAAATAAATATATAAAATAAATTAATAGGATAATGGCCGACCTAATTTCTCATGTCCCTTCTTAATAACCTATATATATACATCCGAAAAATAGCTCTTGGATATATCATTAAGATCTGAAGAATATCTATTGACGCATCCGCTGATGATGGACTCACTTGGTAGTCTGAAACGTTGGGTTTACAAAACTCTATAATAGGTCATTCCTCCTCTATCTAAAACACATTTAATTAACTTTGTATCATATTCCTTTTTTCCTTTTTTGTTCCTTTTTCTTCAATTTATTCCAATTCAATGCTCATGAATAAGAAAAAATAAATTGAATCTACACCATTGTTGATCGAAGATATCAGTAATAATATAACTAGGATCAATTTTCAAGGCATTGCCTTAGTTACATATCAAACATTTTTGGACAAAAAAAACAAGGCAAAATCCATACTTCGTGTAGACTTAAATATAAGGAAGTGGAAATGACAATAACATTGATTGTGCCAACAGAGTTAATCCAATAGGATGAGTAAAAACTTGTTGCGAGTGTTCGGGTTTCTATTAGATATTTCAAAATTATTCCAAAGCATAAATAGAATAGTGGTAATTGTGAAAAAAAATTCAAAATATTTTTAGCAATGTAGAAAAGATTTGGCTTGCTTGTGCAGAGTACTGATTCTTTCCAAATATGACGATTGTGAATTTGTCACCTAATGAGGATGTGTTTCCAATTGGCACAATTGATGTTATTGTAATTTTGAATAATATGAATTAGAAATCAAATATGGAAATGCAAAATAGAATATGGTAACAAGAACCTTCGATTTATTTGAATGTTTTATTATTACAAAGTTATTGTCCATCTATTTTATTTTATTTTATTTATTTATTTATTTTTATTTTTTTTCGCTAAAAAAAATAGCTTTCATTAAAAAAAATGATGTCACATATGTGTAAGTTTGTATATGGTTTCCATGTATTGTTTCAAAATTTTTGAGTATGTAACAATTTCAAGTATATGATAAACGTGTTTGTGATGCAGGGAAAACCCGCATAAACCCAGAATCTTCAAACACTCTGTTTCAACTAATAATTTCAACTTCACCAATAGCCCAATTAACAAATCAACTCTGAATTCAATTCAAATTCATACATTCTTCAATCTCAATAGAACCAGGCTCTGATACCACTTGATGAAAGTAAATTACATCTACTCATAGGTCTGCAGATTAATAATTATCACACACATATAACTCTGAAATTCCAGAGAATACATATGCACACAAATCACTGGATTAATTAATTAAGAAATAAAATATTGACAATAGCAGTCATGGCCTATTCATGGCCTCTCATTCTTCCCCTCACTCTCACTCCATCTCTGATTTTTTAATGCCTTTGAGAGTTCATAATTTTTAAAACTTAGCATGATCTAAAAAATCCTAAAATGACTCAACTAAAAGCTCTAAAATTCTACATGCAATGCATACATATGGAAAAAATCATCTTGAGGCTTTATTCCATCTTTTTCCCTATTCTAAAATAGAAAAGCTTCCTTATCACTTAACGATCCACATCCATTCCTTTTATGCCTAAAGGCTCTCCCTAGTTTTATTTATTTATTTTGAGAATATCTAATTAAATCACACTTAAAATCCTAGATATTAAACTGACTTGGAACTTAGGAAATTAATTCCACAAATGCATGACCCCCTATGTCTATTATTTACAATAATTTCCCTTTGGGCTGAATGCTCCTGCATCAGACTCCCAAGGTAGAAAATATTCATGATCTCCTGATCATGTGTCTTCTGGTCTTGGTTTTCTTGGATCCCACACTTTGTTCTACAAGTTATCATGCACTATTGCTAGCTTCCTTTCTCCAGGTTTCCACACTTTATGTTGCATCGCTCTACTGGCTATGCTCTCGCAATCTTCTGTTGTCTTCCTTTTGCTGCTTCTCTTTTGTTTCACTACTACTGGTCTTTTCCAGGATACTTTGACCATTATCCGCCTCATCATTTCAATTTCTCTGTCTAATAGACTTTCTCCAACATCTTCAATAAAACCTGTACTCAGAAAACAATTGTTAGAATAAAACCCATAAGGCTTCAGTGCCTGTTCTGCTCCTATAAATGTTGTCTCAGCTATCATCATAAATGTCACCCCACATGTTGCTCTAGCTGTCACTATGGATGTTACGGCCTCCCAATCTTCCTGTCCCTCTGCAACATTCCTTTGCTTGTCACCTATAATTTCATCTGCAACTTTTCCCTCTTGTTCACTGAACTGGACTCTTTCTTCTGCAATCTCCTTGTCATACTCTGGATTCTCCAACCAGTATTCTAACAATGCAATTTCTCTGTAGCATTGCTGAAGCATATCATCATCACCTGCATTCACGTATATACTTTCAGTTTTCACAAAATCACTAAGTTTAACAGACTCAATTGTTGCTTCACTTATCCATGCTACAGACTGATCCATTTCCTTAACATTCATAACAGTTTCACAAGATTGCACTTCCTCCTCAGTAAGGCCTATAATCACATCACAGTTGTCAGCTATACAAACACAAGAGTTCACATTATCCAGCTCATCTGGATCTGCCCAATAATTCAAATTCAAGAAATCATCAATAATCTTCTCCTCTGTTAATTTCATGTGTAAATCTCCTTTCTGCTGTAGCTTCTGTCACTTCACTCTCTTCCTCAGCAGTAAACCATGTCTCTGGTCTTTCACATTTTCCTGCAACAAATCCATCAATAGCTCAAGATGAACTACTATCTCAGCTTTCTCTTTCTCATACTCTTCCTGATTCAACTGTTGTCTTATGCTATTTGCCTTGGCATATTTCTTCTCTTTTCTACTGTGGCCTCTTTCTGAACCTCTGCTCTCTCCTTTATGACTTACAATAGTCATCTCCTGCGCCATAAGTTCCTCACCTATGAGTTGCATGAAGCCTCTACCACATCAAACTCTCTTGCTGCCGCTTACCTCACCAATCCTTCCCTCCGGATCTGGTGTTTTGGTAATCATTGGTCCTCTGCTGGAACCTTCCGAGCATCCTCCACTGCTCCTGTAAGCTTCTCTCATCTGCAACTTTATTCAACCTCTCTTGAATCTTTAGGTCTTGCCACATTCACTTAGAATCCCTTGCTGGACTCCTTTATCACTGCACTCTAGCTGCAATATTCATCAATTCAAAAATCTAACATTCATTCATCACATTCAATTAACTTAACTAAAAAAAAAAATTTAACCTTCAAACAGAGCTATTCCTGCTCTGATACCACCTGATCCAGGGAAACCCACATAAACCCAGAATCTTCAAACACTCTGTTTCAACTAATAATTTCAACTTCACCAATAGCCTGATTAACAAATCAACTCTGAATTCAATTCAAATTCATATATTCTTCAATCTCAATAGAGCCAGGCTCTGATACCACTTGATGAAAGTAAATTACATCTAATCATAGGTCTGTAGATTAATAATTATCACACACATATAACTCTGAAATTCCAGACAATACATATGCACACAAATCACTGAATTAATTAATGAAGAAATAAAATATTTACAATAGCAATCATGGCCTATTCATGCCTTCTCATTCTTCCCCTCACTCTCACTCCATCTCTGATTTTTTAATGCCTTTGAGACTTCATAATTTTTAAAACTTAGCATGATCTAAAAAATCCTAAAATGACTCAACTAAAAGCTCTAAAACTCTACATGCAATGCATACATATGGAAAAAAGCATCTTGAGGCTTTCTTCCATCTTTTTCCCTATTCTAAAATAGAAAAGCGTCCTTATCACTTAATGGTCCACATCCATTCCTTTTATGCCTAAAAGCTCTCCTTAGTTTTATTTATTTATTTTGAGAATATCTAATTAAATCACACTTAAAAGCCTAGATATTAAACTGACTTGGAACTTAGGAAATTAATTCCACAAATACATGACCCCCTATGTCTATTATTTACAATAATTTCCCTTTGGGATGAATCCTCCTGCATCAATTTGGGCATGTGTTTCAATTCAAAGAGAATTGCAAGAAAATGATTTTCCACTCATCTTGCTAAAAGTTATAGTTAGAAAATAAGAAATATTTTTCCAAACTTTACAATTGACTTTCATATGTCCATTGAAATTAGGAAGGAAAACAAAAAATCTAAGAAAATTGATTTCCTCTTTGAGTGGAATATGCACGATAAACTATATTATATTGTTTATATGGACATAAATAAAGAACAAGAAATAAAAATACATTTTATTTCATGTTATTGAATCTCTGTTTTTTTACATCAATTTTACAGTACTTCCAAGGATACTTGAAAACGATTAGCGCATATGAAAATTCATTTGAGGCTGTATGTATGGAAACTGGTACTCGAATTACAAGTCCTATAACTAGGAATAAAAATATGCTTTATTGCACTGTTTGCATGTGAGACTCTCGATTACTTTATTTCCATCAATTAAAATGCATCATACATGTAAATGACATGACTGAAATACAATGTGTTCTGAGGGGTGTGGAGCTAGAAAAAGTATTACCTGCACTACAACAAATTTTCTATGAGTAATAATCTGTAGAGAAATCAAATGTTATTGAAATTTTGTCCAATTTACAATAAATCATCGAAGCTTAGTTATATGTATACAATGATGATTTCCTTTGTTTTCATTGTCGAGCAACCTGGTAATGGCACATTTCTTGTTGTTTGCATTGTAAAGCATCCTAACATTGCCTTAAATTTTTTGGTTCAGGAATTTCATTTTTATCAAACTCGTTTATTTTACATGATGATTGCGATCTAATTTGACATTGTCAATCAATATACTATACTTATGAAAACAAGATTAACATTGAAATCATTAGTGAAAACATGGTGATTGCTTCTACTAATGTGAATGCTAGTATGACATTGTATAAGAATGTATCTCAATGAACTATTTTGTTTGGGGTCTATGTTCTGTACTATGCCATGTTATGTTTGTTATCTTGCAGTCTCATATCTTACAATGTTTCATTGATTTATCAAATTTGAAAGTTCTATAACTAGTGAGATAATATTGTAAGTGGGTTACATGGTAGTTTTTGGCTTGGTGAGTCATTTTCCAATGACCATGTTATTAATTAATGGACTTTACAATCATGGTATTATTTGTTTATAGTGTTGGCCAATCCAATATTATATCTATTAAAAGTGTTATTTCATGCAAGATTTAAACACATATGTAAAAAGATCATTGTCATGTAGGGGTTAAACAAATTTCTAAATGGAATAAGCAGGATTACACTATAAATTAGAAAATATGTTGCTTTTATACATACTTCCATAACCCAAAATGGTCCAATATGTTTTTTTTCAACTATGTTAAGAATATTACTATACATAGACTTTAGCATATGTCAAACATTAAAATTCGTTGAACAAATCGAAAAAATTGGTAACGATTTCTTTACTTAGTTTGAATCAAAGGAAATTGTTTGAAGGAGGCAAGTGTGAATGGAGAAAGCCTAGTAACACAACAACCAAATCTTTTTCATCTTGCCAAAAGGAACTCTATAACATTAATGTGTAATCTATACAATGTTGACATATAATTAGTACATGTGCCTAATTTCACAAAGATAACCATAACAAAACATTACAATGCTTATGTAAAGAGTTTTGTGCTCCATAAACTTCAACCTCTACTACACTTGCTAATAATGTTGTGAATGTTGATGATTAGATAATTATGAAAATCAAATATGATACATGTAACTTCGAATTACTACTATTATGTTTCCTTGTATGAAGCTTTCCTTGTGCAAATATTTGATAGTGCGTAGGATAGGGATTGTGCAGGACAATGGGGATGTAGAGGAAAAATTAACCTGAAACCATTTTCCATTTAAAAATATTACCGATTTTGCTATGCGTGATATGTACAAAAAAACATAAGGTGAAAGGGGAACTTCATAACTCTAATTCATAATATAATAATATTTCACATTTGACTATTACATAAAAGTACATCTTTCATAATGAGAGCACAATATTTTATCAATTAACTAGAGAATCCTTTAGTGTGGAGTGCAAAAGGCCACACAATGAAAGGAAAGCATGAAATATGCTTCTACATAATTCACTTCCTTCGAATTCCTAATTTCAGAAAAATAACCATAAACAAAACCTACAATGCTTATGCAAAGTGTTTTATGTGAAGAGCTATAATTATACCGAATTTTGTCCACATTCTACAAAACCTTTACTCAATTAACTACTGGTATTCAAAATACAAAGAGACACACTATTTGTAATTAAAATATTAGCAATAATATTGTATGGGTCCACCGCTTTCCTTGATATTGTTGCAAACATCAAACATGGATTATTTAATACTAAAATATTAGTAATAAAAGCGTTTAGTGTGGAGTGCGAAGATATGCACAATGAAAGACTGAAAGTTTATTCCACACTTCTACAAATGTGCCTAATTTTAGAATGATAACAGTAAATAAATATTAGAATGCTTATGCAAAGAGTTTTTTGTGAAAATATTTCATTGTGTTGAGAGCTTTCATTGTAGATAATTTTGTCCGCGCTCTACATAACCATTACTCAATTGACTAGTGATATTTAGAATATTAAGAGATGCATTATTTATAATTAAAATATTAGCAATAATATCGTATGGGGCCAACACTTGCCTCGATTTTATTGTGAACAAGAAATATGGATAATTTAATACTAAAATATTAGCAATAAAATCCTTTCGTGCAGAGTATAGGTATCCACACAATGAAAGCTTGAAATCTTCCTTTGCACAATGGACTTCCTCTGGACATGTTCCTAATTTTATGAAAGCAACAATAAAAAAATATTTTGGTCAATGATGCGAGAATTGATGTGGTTATAGCTTCTTTGCATAGGCTTAGGTAGGGAGAGGGCAGGGGTGTTGGAAAAAAATCCAATTATTACTATTATTTTTCCTTGTGCAACTATGTGTGGGACAATGATCCAAGACTTTCAAAATAATTCATATTTCACTGTACATAATTTTGTCTACACTGAAAACGACCTTGAATCAATTGACTAGTGATATTTAGAAATATGGAGATATGCATGATTTATAATTGAAATATCACCAATAATATCGTCTAAGTCTATTGATTTACTCAATGTTATTGTGAACATGAAATATAGATTATTTAATACTAAAATATTAGCAATAAAAGCCTTTAGTGCATGTTGTAGAGATCTGCATAATGATAGCTTGAAAGCTTCCTCCACACTCCCACACAATCAACTTATAGACACACACTCTCTTTACTCTCACACAAAGAAAATGTCTTATGTTAGTGAAGTATAAATACATATTACCAAATTTCAAATAGATAACCATAAACAAAGTTTTGGTCAATGATGCAAGAATTGATGGAGTTGCAGGTTCTTTAAATGGGTGGGGGGGAGGGGAGGGTGGTGGGGGAGGCAGGGGGGTTAAATAAATCTCCAATTAATAATATTATGTTTATTTTGATTGTTATCTATGATAGAACAATTTGTATTTTCATTGTACAGTGTTTTTTCCGCACTCCAGACATCGCTTACTCAATTGACTATTGATTTTTAGAAATACAGAGATATGCATTATTTATAATTAAAATATTGCCAATAATATTGTATATGTCAATTCTCCCACACATACTTTATTATCAACACAGTAAAATATCCACACATTGAAACATAATACTATTAATTTGAAATTCAAATATAGAAGAATAATTTTCAAAGCATTAAAATATTAATACTAATGTATACTTTCAAAATAGCACAAATGCATATGTATAAGACTGTGGAGGAAATCTATTGTGTGGAAAAAGCTCTCAATATTTCTTTATATGAACCTTTGCACTCTGCACAATCAAAACTTCCTCAGCACAATGGACTTCTTCCACACTTGCATACATGTGCCTAATTTCACAAACTTAACCATAAACAAAGCTTTCGGTCAATGATGCAATATATTCACAAATAGTAGGATATGCATTATGTGTAGTTAAAATATTACCAATAATATCGTATGGGTCTACTACTTGCCTCAATGTTATTGAGAATAGAAAATATACTAAAATGTTAGCAATAAAAGTATGTAGTGCAAAGTTGAGAGATTCACACGACGAAAACTTCCTCTACACTTCCACACATGTGCCAAATTTCCCAAAAATAACCATATCAAAATCAGAAATACATAAATATGCCTCTTTCTCTCTAGTTGGAAAAAGAGAGTCACATTCTCCTATTATAATTACTTTAGCATAAAAGTAGATCAAGCATGTATCAAAACTTCTATGGGCATGTAAACGCCCCCACTTGGGACTATCTAACATCGGTCATGCATATAGAAAAATAGAGAGATATGTATTATCTATAATTAAAGTATTACAAATAATGTTGTATGCATCCACCACTTGACTCACTATTATTGTGAACAACAAATATGGATTATTTAATACTAAAATATTAGCAATAAAAGCATTTAATGTGGAGTTCAGTATGGATTGTTCTTTACACAGGCCCAAGCTAGGGGGAGGAGGAGGGGGGGAGGGTGGTGAACAAATATTTAATTAATGTTATTGTGTTTCCTTGCATGGTTATGTGGTGGAGAATGATATGGGAATTTCAGAACATTTTGGATTTGTGAAATGGGAAACCATACTGGCCAACCAACATTTTTACTTTATTTGTCGAGTTGGAAAAAGTGAATCACATTCTCATATTATAATTACTTTAGTATAAAAGAATATCAACCATGTATCAAAGCTTCCATGAGCATGTAAATGCTTTCCCTTGTGGCTATTTGATGTTGGTCCTACATATACAAATATGGTATTTTTAGTGATTCCTTGTTCCACGCAACATTCTTTTGCACACATTTGAAAGCATGATGTTGTCATTTCCAAGCAAGACAACCCACCTCTGACCCAATGGTGACAAAAATGATTTAATAATGTTAAATATCATGACTATTATATATAACATGATTTTATTAAAATAATAAGTATACATTTTTTTTAAACTATTATTTAGGAACATATTTCACAAGGAATGCTTCCTCCCCATGACATTTGGGACCAACATAAATTAATAACAAATTTGAATGTCAATGATTGAACGAAAAGTGTTATTGAGTACATAAGTAGTTGTGTGGAGGAAGCATATGTGAAGGAAGCTATGTGAAGGTGGTTATGCATGGGCCAAGGTTGTTGTTCGAATGAAGTGCCTACAAAGAAATAATACATGTGTGGATAGCTTTCACTATGTGGAAAACTCTGTGCGGGGACAATCAATTAGTTAGTGGTAGAGGTAGAGACGATACTGCATCACAGCTATTAATCTTCTTTGATATACATAACCCATATCATAGATATGAATTAGATACCATTATATATGTTAAAGTACATACTAAAATAATATTATATAATTTAAAAATAAAATAAAATAGCTGAAATAATCTTTCTCTAAGTGAAAATAAATAAATAAATTAAAATTATTTAGGTGCAAATAAAAATTACAATCAAAAGGACAACCTTTTACACTTTTTCTATCATATTATTTGAATTTTTTAGATTATTTTATAATAAGAATTGCCATTTTTTAATTTGTATATTAATAGATAGTTCTATTCATAGAGACACACTCATAAGTTTTTATAAAATAAAAAACATATTTAAGGCCACTAACGATATAACAATAAGTACTTTCACATGTCAAAATTTACATGTTTGAAAAATAAATGGAAAAAAAAGGGTCAAAAGGCCTTCCTCAAGGCTAAGAAGGAGCCGTCTATCCGTAGGGATCCTTATGATCGTGTCATGGGAGTTAACCTTCCTTATATCCAAGGGACCACGGATAGGATTGCGAGGATTCTGAGAAAGTTTGATGTGCCCGCAACTTTTAGACCTCTTAATACTATCCGTAGCTCCCTCAGATCTGTAAAAGATCCTATTGACCCTAAAGACATGAAGGGCGTCTATGTCATCCCTTGTTCTTGCGGGATTCCCTATATTGGAGAGACGGGTCGCTCTATAAATCAAAGGATTAGCGAGCATTCAGCTGACTTGAGGCATGGGAGGATCAAATCCTCAGCCCTTGCCGAGCATGCCGAGAAGACGATGCATCATGTATGTATCGAAGAAGCTCAAGTCATTGCTAGAGTTGCTCAGTTTCACCATCGCAAATTTAGGGAGGCCCTGGAGATTGAAAAAAGGCCGGTTAATCTTAATAGGGATGATGGCTGGAAGATCAGCAGCTGTTGGGTCCCAGCCCTATCTTCCTAGCCTCTGTGGTCCCCTCTTGGTAAGGTCTCTTTGTTTCTTGTTTCCCTTCCTTAAGAGTTGTTTTCCGTGGGATGTGTTGTCTTTTCTTGCTTTTCTCCGGATCTGGTTTGTTTTTTATCATCATAATGTGAGGTTTAAGGGTAATTTTAAAATTAATGAATTAATTAAAATTTGCTTTGTCGAAACTTTCATATTAAATTTTTTCCAGTTATTCGAAAAATTTTAACTTACCACTCTAAATAATAGTAATAGTAAGATAAAAACTAATTTATAAAAATATACTATATTAATTTGATTTTATAAAATATTATATATATATTATATATATATATATATATTATATAATTATATATAAACAAAATTTTATTATATATATTATATATATATATAATTATATGAATATTTAAACATAAATAAATATATATTAGGTATTAATATTTTATATATATTCTTATGTATTTAAGCTGATAAATTTTGTATTATATACTTTAATATGTTTGTATCTAATAGTTATATGGTTTAGTTTCCTGTGAATAAAAAAGAAAAAAAAAGAAGTAAATAAATAAATAATATAAATTTGAACTCATTAAATGATAGTAAGATTAAAAAATGGGTAATTAAAATTATCTATTATATATTTGATTTAAAAAAAATTATATATATATATATATATTTAAACATAATATTATAGTATATATTATATATAATATTATATATATATATATATATATTATAATATATATTTTTAAATTTAGAATTAGGTATTAATATTTTATATTTTGGCTATATATTTAGTGGGTTTAATTTTATATATATGTATATATATTTATGTTTATATATTAATAGTTAAATGGTTTAGTTTTGAAAACTAACCACGAATCTTGTTACTTTCTAGGAACTACAAACTTCTGGTAATTTATTGTAATAATCGAATAACTTAACATTAAATTTAGTATTATAGTAGGTACGGAGAATATTAATAATATATATATTTATTAATAATTTGAAATTTTTAAATAGGCGTATTTAATATCTAACCTCTTTTCGGGTTTACTTTACCCAGTTTACTTGACTCCGTAAATATAATAATAATTATTATAATATGGTTTGACTGGGGTCCACAAGTTGAAAAGTAGCTGTTAGTCTTTCTAGCCGTTGGAGTCTCTGCTTAGACTATTTAACTCGCTGATCTGGATCTGTATCTTCAACTTGTCCTGACGATGAACCACACTAGTTGGTTCGAAACGCGTCGACAAATGATCAATTATGTGATTTCGCCAAAAATATTTCTAAACAAATTATGGATCACAGAAGTCTAAATTCTATGAAAAAAAACATTACAAATAGTTTTTTAATTTTTTGATTTAAAATTTGAAGCTATATATATCTGTATATATTGTTGTCAATTACTAATTATATGATAATTAACAAGTTAACCGCCCTAACAACTTCAATTAAATTCTCTTTCGCGTAAATTTCTTTATCACATTAAAGTACATAAAATGATGTATCAATCTAATAATATGAGAAAAGTGAAGCAAGAGAGATTGCAAAGAAAATACAGTCTGCAAAACATTTTTTAGCAAACCAAACTCTTAAAAATTACCAACAGAATATTCTCAAACATTACAACTACACATCAAGAATTAGGATGAAAAAATGTTTTTTTCATTTTATATGTTCTATGGTGGATACTATTTGTCCAGCTCTAACCAAGATATATTTTAATAAACTACTGATTACATATTATTCAACCACTCATACGTTATTCATATACAAAAGTGATAGGCAATTATTATTTAAAAATAAAAATAAAATGTAATGAATTATCCTCCTCCAACTTCCTTGCTTTCCATTTGTATTACTACGCATCACATTGATCTCCTTCTTATTTATTATTTGAGTGGATGCACCTAGAGTCACTAATATATTTATTTCTTATGCCTTTTTAACTTTTATTAAAGTACTCTTTTTCCAATCTATATCTTTGAATTATTGTTTTCTTTTCTTATCCTACCACACTAATAATTAATCTTAATTAATTAATAATTAAATTATTTTAGATAGAGGAGGAATGACTTGTTATAGAGTTTTGTGAACCCAAACTCTATAACAAGTCATTCCTCCTTTATCTAAAACTATCCTCACCTGTATAAATTCATTATTTAATAATTAAATTATTTTTAATTCATGCCCATTATTCATTATTCCTAATTATACTTGGTAAACTTCTACAAAACCCAATTATCCCTAACCCAATGAAATTTTGCTGTTGTCCTCCATCAACATGATCTTATTGTTTTCTATCACAATAAGAATTAGTAACATTTATAGGTTAAAGTATCTAATAATACGATTTTAATATCTCATAACCACATCAATGCACTTTTAATTCAACATTTTTATCATTTAAAAATTTAAATGAATTCATTAAAATTTATAAATCAAAACCAATTATATAACTCATGTTTGAATTCAATAATTAAAATAGAGGTCAATTTATAAACAAATATGAAAAATTAGTAGTATGGAATCTATTAGTCAATTAGAAACAAATGTGGTACTCTAAAATCATTGAAAATAACATTACTGATCAATCTTTGACGGGATCTGATCGTAGTTCCTATGTACAATATTCATTATAAGAATATATCAGATGGTTATTTTTTTATCCATAAGACATTTTTGAAGATCTTATAAACAAAAAATTATATATAGAGACCTCAAGGATAAAGAGAGGTGCCCAACAAAATATAAATGCATTTAAAAATTGTAAATGTAAAGTAGTGTCACTTTTGAGTGTGAACCATATGTATTGATGACAATGGTGAGAAATTGCACATGAACAATTACTGACATTTACTAAAAATGTTAAAGTGTCATCATGGGTTTAATTGTCGTGTAAATTGCTAAATTGAAAAAATACCATAAAAGGTATCTTCTGAGATCTCCCTGTTATATCGTAGAGTAATATATATATATATATATATTGCAGCCAATATATGCCGCACATCAGTCTTTTTGCGTTGAACAAATTGCTGACAATAATAGAGGACACATTAAGACATTGGAGCGAATTGAGTATTCTTTAAATCCATCAATTTAATATTATTTTTTAGAATAAAAATGTTTAGTAAAGCATTTTTTTTAGATTAAGGATAAGAATTTAACGGGATGCAACAAAAAATTTAAATGGAAAATATTTCTAAAGGGGAAAATTATTTTCAATAATTAAGTAAACCGTGACATTGAATCAAATCAACTAATTGAGTTATTGAATCTCTATTAATTGATTATGGAAATTAAATATGCATTATAATATTAACTATTTGAGATTAATTACTTTAAGAATAATCATTAAAATGTGCTGATTAAATAAATTGTAATAATGAATTATAAATTGCTACTATAGTACAATTAAGGGTACACTAATATTAAGCCAAATTTGAAAAATTTTAATTAATTGTGAAAAAAAAAATTCCTCGGTAAAACTAGCTAGTCTATTATATTATATTTACAAGAAAATTTTACAAGCAGTGAAACAGGACTTCCATGGCCACCAGTGGCGCCTGGGATATCTAAGCTTTGAAGCAAAAAGCTCCCACGCAGGGGCAGCATCGACCGGACTTCCAAAAATTCCCAAAAAAACTAACAGAGACTAAATACCAATTCGACTTGACAGTCGACAGAGCATGACACATTGAATTAAACAAGAGCATGACGGCCCACGCAGGGGCTTCCTTCAAAACCAGACTGTAGAACGACACAGCCGAGACAGACTGAGAGTAAATTCGACCAAAACAAACTATACAGAATGAAAAACTGCAAGTGAACAAACATAGTGCTAACCCGTACCCATATATTCACAGCAACCAATTTCCTGGGCCCGAGCTGAGAGAGAAGGGCAAGAGCCAGAGCGTGCGTTGTGGGATCATTCAACAGCGGAACTTTTTTCCTCCACGATAGTGCACCACCCCTGACCTTCAGGGATTCCTTCCCACATGGCGGCCCATATATCCTCTGTTGAGCCTTGAGATTCCTGTGCCTGGGGGTGCGAGGGAGTAGGCAGAAGCTCCTTCCCTAAGGTGCCCACCTCAATTGGTGGCTGCAGAATAGAGCTTTCCTTTCCAGCGCCTTCTGGAGGTGGTTCCACCATTCCTTGAGGCGTCCCACAGTCATTCCGTTCAGGAGCTTGAGTAAAAAGCACTGAAATATGAGCATTGATACCTGTTTCATCCTTGGAGTTGCCCAGGGTGAACACAACCGAGCCAAATGCTGGAAGGACTGGCTCCCCTTCGCTCGAGCTGCTAACCTCCATGAATTGCCCAGCTTGGAGTGGCTTAACCCCTGCTCGCCTATAGCAATAGTAGCAGCAGCAATGGTGGTGCTCTCTCGCTGCCGGAGGGCGAGAGGAGGAGCCCCGCCCAGATCCTCTCCTACAAGCTCGCCGCTCCCGTAGCCTCGCCATGGACAATCCTCCGTCTTCCTTGATAGCCTTGGGTGAGTTATGAGACCAACCGCAAGGCGAAATTCGCCTCCAGAACCTCCCGAACGCGACAACCTCTGAATTCGCCACCAGAACCTCCTTCCTCGAAGCCAATTTACCTTGATTGCTCGCGATTTTCCACTTCCCCCCAAGACATGAGCCTGAGTTAGAGCGACGAAGAGCCAAGATGGCAGATTGAGGTGGTAGGATAACCGCCCACCTCAGAGTCTGCACCCGCGAAGAATGTCTCTGCGTCTGCAATTCCCACTCTCCACCATAGCGATGAACTGTGTTCTGCGTCTCCATACCTTGATAACCCGCCACATTCCCTCGTTGGGAGTGCACCATAACTATAGCCATCTCTTCAGTTTGCTCGGCATTGAATGCCTTGAGCTAATAACGCGCAGGATTAAGCCTTTAACGGCTAAGTCCATCAAACATTTGTGTGAGCATGGGGCGGCACATGCTAGACATGTGGCCCGACCCTATGAAACGTGCCATCACCCACATCCGGGGAATTAATTGTGAAAATTAAGAATATATAATATTTTTTATTTATTTAAAATAATAAATTCAAATATAAAATTACATTCAAATGTATAATGACATCTTAATAAAGCACTTTCATCCATCCATACATTGATTCATATTAATAGGTAAATATATGATAATCATTTTAAAATTTATTCTTGATTATTCAAAATCATTATATCCTTAAAAAAAATGCTGAAATAACCATGCTTTTTAAAACTGAATCCTTATAACACTATTATGCAATCATTAACGCTTGATATGTAACCCTGATGAAAAAAGCGTCCTATAACAAGGCTATGGAGCCATTAACACTTGTCATGTAACACTCATGAAAAATGCGTCTATCTACCTACATATAAAGGATTGGTTCCAACTATAGCCCTATTGGAAATCTTGCTTGACATAATATCTCTTTTAATAAAATTGTCTCACTTTATAATTTATCTATTTATTTTATTTTTGTCTATTTTTATTATATAATAAATTAGGTTATGAGAAAATTAATTTCACCAATAATAAACCGGGGAGGAATTATAATTCTTTCAAATCTTTAAGCATAATAATCATAATATTAAAATATAATCACTATTAAGAATGTGATTCTTACCTTGGTATTTGTAATTATGAAACCTCAAGAGCATAAAAATCTTCAATGAGAGTTTTTCCTTTTCGGTGGAGTAAGTGACATAAATGTAATTTGTAATTAATAATTATATTTAAATAAAGTATTTGTTTATTAAATAGTATTTATATTTTTTTTTGGAATAATTAAGTTATGTGAATTAAGTTAAAGATAGATATTTTTTAGTAGTAGTTTATTGAGGTTATAATTTCGTTTGAAAATTAATGAAAATTCTAATTTCGCCTAAAAAAGCGGTGAAAATTTTAGGTATAGTAGTTAACTTTCAGGATGGGTTTTTGATGGTCTTGAGCCCATTACCACTATCAAAAAAAAATTATTCAAACACTTTGAGGATTGGAGTTTTTGATGGTCTTGAATCCATTTCCACCATCAAAAAAATTATTTAAACACTTCTAAAATAGAATTTGTTAATTTTTTTTCCATTTGGAAAAAATTCATCATCCATGCAAAATTGTGACCTCCATTTCTAATTTACAAAAATATCATAAACTAATAAATAGAAAATAGATAATTAATAAGAGAAACTTGTTTGGATGTAATGATTTATATGCTAATATAATCCATTAATTTTAGCACTTATACAATATATGGTACATCTATTATATATTTAAAATAAAAAAAATAGTTACTTGGATTTGAAGAATGATATAAAGTTAAAACATAAATATATTGATTTCAATAGTGCTTCAATATATTAATTTAAAAAATAATATTGAGTAAATGTGGTGGAATATGTTGATTTCAATTTTAAGATATAGTAATTATTTAACGAAATGATTTGATGAAAAATAATTTAAAAATATATAACTATGTTGTAGAGAAAGGTTTTAATTACAATTTAAGGTCTATTTCTTTGTATTATTGGAAATGAGTTATTTAGTTGTATTTTAAAATGAAAATAACTATAATTATTTAGATAAGGGATAAAAACATATTATTAATAGAGTTTCTATTTTAACATTGAACATATTATGTATGGAAAAGAATAAATTTCTTTAAATACAAATTATTTGTCTTGTTTTAATATTCTAAATTATATTTAGATTTTAATAAATTTGATTCCTTTCCTTATACAATAAATTCAAAATTAAAACAAAATTATAATTATTTAAATAATAAAAATAATAAAATAAACATATATTTAAACAAAATTAAAGTTCTTCAAATTTTGCAAACCAAATAAGAAATTAATACCAACCTAAATAATTATAAACAATGCCTTCCAGCAATATGATTAATCAAATATCCCACTAAACAAAATAATGTATGAATAGACATAAACTCTCTACAACCAAAGCCTACAAAGAATATGATTAATCAAATATAACCAAAGTTCCACTAAACTAACTAAATAATATATGAATAGACACAAAATCATTATAACCAAAGCGTACAAACAATATGATTAATCAAATATTCCGCTAGAGAATAGAAACATTAAAATTCAAGAGCTTATTTTATAAATAGAAGATGATGATATATAATTTAAAATATTTTTAACAAAGATAGCATATTTCTAAATAGGAGATGACGATATATAATCAAATTAACCCATAGTGATAAAGGGGGAAAAATAGTATGCTATGTAGAAGAAAGCAACCACTTTAAACCACACAAAAAGGAAAAAATTCTTCTGTAAAATTATTGTCATGAAGGAATATAATAGAAAGAGTCAAATCAAAATGATATGAACCGCATAACCCTCATATTGGAAGACAAAGTAGGATGACTCCTCGAGATGGGTTAGATATTAGAAAGATGCTGCCATTATCATCCAAATTTGTTAGTACACTATAAGTAGATGTTGGAATTCCCAAATTAAATGTACAGTATACTAAATGCGGGTATCACGAGGCTACTTTGCACAAATATAAGAGGAGATATTTTAATAAAAATTCAGTACAAATGTTCAGTACAGGGCTTATAATTTGAGTTAGAAAACATGCATAGAATGTAATAATCTTCTCATGTGCAAATGGAGTGGAAAGTAGATGCCGCCACCTCAATCTTATAATAATCATACTCAAGTCTAATCAGTGGACGGTTTCAAAAGTCTTTGTACAATTTCCATTCTAGATACATTGGATGTTAAAGTGGAGTTTTAGTGAGAATTATGTACTTGGATGGAAAATAAAAGTTCCATACCCGCAATAAAATTTAAGATGATGCTGTTCCAATCATTCATTGAATACACTAAATATAAATCATCCCTGAAAGCAATCATTCATCACCTATGTCTATGATGATGATGTGAAATTACAATGTTAACATAATGTCGACCGTAGAGATTATTTGCGCAAACCAGAAGGTCAAAGACATAATAAAATATTTTCTCCTTTAATTGGTTTCATTTAAAGGCAAGCCACTTATTTGCGTACTATAAACGATAGAACTATGCATTATCTATTCAGAAATATTTTCAAAATCTCGTTGTATTTGCAGAGGCCAGGAAGTGATACCACTAATACTTTTTTCACATTCAAATTTATTATACCAAATATTATGTACCAGAAAGGGAGTTGCAGAGAAACATGTTAGCGTGTTTTTCACAATGAGTAAATATGAATTTAATAGCACGGAATGAGAGGTTAATGTGTTGGTTATTCATCATATGGGTTGCATCCTGTGGACAAAGTTGCCAAAAAGTAGCGCAAATTTTTCATGTATAAGTGTGCATCACAAGGTTCGTGCAGACTGCCACAAGGGTGAGATTGTGTCAAGAGAGCAGCTGACTTGAAATTGTTCGAGCGGAGTAGTGTTTGGATTGTATCACGACTTGTAAAATGATGGAGAATGATTACATGTATGAATTTCGTTCTCTAGAGATAACAACAAAATCTAAATTTTCCATATATTTTCAATTTCAAGTACAATAATTTTCCTTTTTATTCATATTTTTGGGAGCTATGCGTGTTGTTAATAGCTTTCCATGGGTGTTGTTAATAGGTTTCCATGGAAAAAGGATGGAGTGCAAAGTGTTCATAATACAACTTTCTTGGATAAAGAGTTCATAATACAATTTTCTATGATATCTTTGATATTATCTTTGTAATAAACAATGACCTTTCATTAATAAAACATTAAGATATAATCTTAAAAGGATTGGAGTGCAAAGTGTTCATAATACAACTTTCTTGGATAAAGAGTTCATAATACAATTTTCTAGGATATCTTTGATATTATCTTTGTAATAAACAATGACCTTTCATTAAGAAAAAGTTGAGATATAATCTTACATTTTGTTGGATGATGCTCTTGTGTTTCTAAAATTTAAATATTTTTTAAAAGAAATTTAAAAATAATATTAAAAATATTAAAAAAACCATCAAGTTATCAATATCGTCAGCATTATTAGAGTGGTTTAAGTAGTTACGGGTTCATGTTCCCTTAACAAAGAGCATTACCTCATAGTTAAGCTTAGTGCTCTTAGTGACTCTAATTTTCAAAATGAGCAAAACTTTCTTGTTTAGCATGGTCTCGTGCAACCAATTCCTTAAAGCATGTAAATACAAATACATAAATAAAAATAAAAACATCAATTTATATACACAACTACAGTCCACTCGAGTAAATTTTAAGAATACCTACTATTAATGGTGGACAAGGTGATCTTTCACGAACATAGACCAGAAATGTTTTTATATACTTTCATAAAGACCCCACTTGAATATGAATATAATGATCCACTAAATCATGCATTGAAAAAGGTACAAATATTAACAGAGAATATGTATTCACAAATACAATTCAATATATATGTATATATAATTACATGTGAATAGACATATATATTATATATTTTATGCAATATGTCAGACTCTAAGCATGACGTTAACTATCATTTATTCTTGTCAAAGTGGGTTGTGGAATAATATGGTCTCTATCACTAAACATCCACATTTCACTATTACTAAATGGGCCGTATAACGAACTCCCCTTATCACTGAAATTTGAAAATGGCTTATAACTCAAACACTGAAAAACCCAATCGAATAACCATTTTAAATCATAATTAAAAAATAAATCATATAAGAAAAAAATAATAAAATAAAATAATTTCGTAACCATACACCATATCTCTCAATATATATAAACAATTTCATAACATAAACGTCACTACATATTTATGGCATTTCAATAAAAATATAATTTCTTTGAAGTAGTATTTTTATACAATAAAGTAACATTAATTAACTTTTATAACTTTTTTAATTATAAAATTGATTGAATACATTTTTAAAAGAATACATCTTATATTTTATTAATTAATTCAAAACTATATATTATAAGTTAAAGAGGATTTATATTTATGATATATACTTTACATCAACATATATGTTACATCTTTCTTTTTAAAATTGCTCTAATTTCTTCATTTTGTATCTTTAATAAGTTATTTTCCTTTTTTATATATTATATATGAATTTTACATATATAAAATCATATTGTTGGCTGCATAGTGTTGATATTGATGTCAATTTAGAATATCTATCTAAAGAGTCAACCATGGAGTCAATTGTATTAGCATTATGTCTACAAGATTGGAAAATTTTTCATGAAGTTCAAAGGCTTGAAGATGTGTTACTAAGCTAATTTAGATGTTTTCAAAGGTTCTACAGTTGTTGGAGAAGCATTGAAGGCAAATGGTAAAGCCTTGGGCAAAGGGGAGGTGATTTTCCATGAGTTAGCACATCTTCTGTAAGAGACAATTATGCACAGAGTGAAGATGGAAATATCATCACTGGGATGCCCATACTATCCAAGCAAGGATCATATCTAGGAGTGACTTATGTCTCAAGAAGATAATTGTAGAGAGGAAATTCCAATTTGTGTGCACATGAAATACCATGAGCATTTTCCATGGTTTTTGATGGTTTAGAGTCGATGTGAGTTGGCCCTCATTCTAGAAGGTGATAAATTTAAAGATAATGAGGATTATATCTTCATATTGTTTTCATCTTTCATTATTGATAAAATGTTGGAGTTTGGAAAAGAAGGGGTTACACAGTGAGAGAATGTGAGCTACAATATTGCATATAGAGTGAAAATCAAAGATAAGATTTGGAGCAATATTGTAGACATGTTGAAAGCGCCTATGGAGAATAGATGATCAAAATGTGTATGCAGATTCTAGTATTATGTTGCTCCTGATGGAGAACAAAGTATTTTTGTAGCTAATGGAGTTGCATATTAGAGGTCATTTTGCTAATAGCGTGTTACAAGAATGATTGGCTGAGCTTGTCATGTATTGTTGTAGCAATCATGTGCTACATATATTAATGTTTCTTGTTGATGTTACAGAGATTTATATATGCTTCCATGGATAGATTTGTTTGCTACTATTATCATGTGTAGATGATATTGGGATGATGTATTAGTTGATTTTGTATTTAAGAGATTGACTGTGTTGGAGAGGGTAGTCTTTTGGGTGTTTGTATTCAGTTATTTTTGAGCTTATTGTCTTTATGGGTCTAGTATGAAAATGGGATGAAATGAGGCTCATAAAGTTTTTATGTGTTTTTTGAGGGGATTCAATATGAAAATTGTGAAACAACATCCACGATAAGAGCTTGAAGTTTGGGGGCTTAAGTGAGGCAAGTGGTCCCTTGCAGATTCATTGCATACCAACATTCCTTAGGTAGTGGTTTGAGAACTTGGGAATGGTGGATTTCATCCAGTGGTGGCTAGAAAGACTTGGGTCTTGGGGCATCAACAACTGGTGGGCTTCAATGTCATGGGAGTGGTGGCTTCCAACAGGTGGTGACCTACAAAGTTAATATAGGTAGTGGCCTGGAGTGAGTAGTGGCTCGCGTGTTTGGAAATTTGTGACTTGCATAATAGTGGCAACTAGTCATAATATGTAAAAGGAATATTTTGATTAATATAAGAAGAGCGAAATAGAAAATCTGACAATGGTTTTCTCCCTTTGGGTTTTCGCTTAACATTTGGTGTATCTATATGTGATGATGTTCTTTGATGTGTTGCTACTCATGGTTATTTGTTAATTTTTAGTTGCTCATGTGGTTTACTTGTTTACGTTTAGATATAATCATATATTATGCTAATAATGAATGAATGAACTAGGGTTTATGAAGCAAAAGAAAAATTTGGTAAAATCATATCATAGGGCACAATATTGACTCACCGCCCTCAAAATATTGTTAATGCCTCCAACAAGTTGTATTAGAGCCAGGTTTTTGGTTGTAGCTTAATCACTAGAGAGTAGATTTAGAGAGTGTTGTTGGAAATATAGCATTTTTTTTAGAATGAATCCTTGAGGAGTATCTATCCTCACTGTTACAAATTTCAAGCTATGGCATGAAAATGTTAAATCACAATTCTTGAAAATGTTAAATGCCAATTATTAGACAATGGATCTAACTTTTGAAAGCTAGTATCTTAAGGATGTGGCGAGGATTCACTTTCACCTAACCTGATGAAATGAAATGCTCAAGTGAGATGCATTACCTATGAGAATATCCCTAATGCAAATTTGCAGTAAATAGCAAATTTGAAATTTTCTAAAGAGATTTGGCACAAACTACAAGTATTTTTTGGAGGTGAGGGAAGTAACAATGGAGAGCTAGTGAGGAAGAGTAACAAGAAGAAAAAGAATAATAATTCTTAGAAGAAAGAATCTCATTGAGATAAGCCTCATGCCCCTAGTGTGAATGTTTTAGCTAAGCATCAAAAGAAAAAAAAATTAAAGGTATTGTAGTAGAATGGACCTAAAGGTATAAATTATAGTGATTTACTTTTGAGTTATGATTTAGATAGATATGATGATGGCCATGTTGAATTTCATAGTGAATATTAGGCTGATGTTTTTCTTTTCAAAGTAGAGTATGAGCTAGCCATGGTTGTTATTGGTAAATGATTTGTTGAAGTTAGTAAACTAACAATTGCATGCAAAGATAAAGAGAAGCTTTTGAAAATATGTGATGAAAAGGTGAAGGAGATCAAGGAATAAATTATTAGTTTGAGAACCTAGTTGGTAGAATCGAAAAGAGTAGAATATGTGATGGCCAATAAACAAAAGGAGAAAGAGGGTTGAGTTGAAAATATTGAAGCTAAATCTGTCAAGTTGAGAAGGAAACTTGAAGAAAAAAATAACCAACTAAAGCAGGAAAAGAGTATGAAGGCCTTGCATAATTTTCTTAAGAACCAAAGATTTCCTATGATTAGATCTAGTCTTGGATTTCATAAAGGAGGGTCCAGCTCACATGCATAAAATAACAATAATACAAAGCCCAAAAGGCCTGTAGAAAATAATAGCAACAATGAAAAACAAAAGACAAAGAAAGAAGCAATAGATTCAACAACCAAGAAGAAAATATTATGGTAGATCTGTCAAAGATCAAAGGAAAGAAGTCTCTTTGTTACCTTTATGGAAGAGGTAGAATGTATGATTGCCACAATTATCTATAGTATTCAATGAGTTGTAGGAGAAGAGTGTACAAAACTAGTCAGTAGAGCTTGCAACAATATGGGTAGCCAAGGATATTAGCTAACAATTATACTAGTTCCTTTCATGGTTATTGATTTTCTTGTAACCATTTTTTCCATAGGGAAGTCAATTGCATACATAGCCCATGGATGAGAGGCATTTATTATGAAAGGTAGAGATATAGCATAGTTAGCATATTTTTTTATCCCCTTGCATCATTTCTTTGTCATGTGAGGTTTTATCTTGTGATAACTAGGTTCACATGGATAGAGATTGTATGATGTTGAACTCCTCAAGGTAGATCTGACATAATGAGTAAATTATTCAGAGTAGACCTATAAGGAAGAAAAAGTAGAATTCCTATGCAAAGAAGAAAACTAGAATTGCGTATTAGAACAAATAGAAACTAGTGAAGTAGAAATATCAACCGCCTTTGCATTCAATAATAATTTTGTGCATATTCATGATTGATTGAAGAAGTACGTGAGAGGTCCATAGACTCAGGGGGAGCATATGGAAGTAGTATGGAAACTTAGTATGTGTGTGATTTGTAGAAGCATCAAGGTTGTGTGTATAAGAGCCTCATGCATGACCAAGTCCACATTATCTATTTTCCTATTGGAGGTATAATGAGCTCAGATGGAGTTATGCATGTTATGTGGATTTCAAGGATTGGTGGTTATTTTTCTTACTACTTTCACTAATTAATTTGTAGCTACTTCATATATGTTTCCATGAGTGAAATAATAAATTTTCATCCATATATGTGTGTGTGTGTGTTTTATTTTCACTGGAAATTGGTTGAAAAATATTTTGTACTAGCCATGCATAGAAGAGCATCCTTGGTTCAAACACGTGCAGAGGAGAGGGGTACTAGATGTATGTACTTGTAATTCTTGGCGTGATGGCTGAGTAGTATTGTTCATGGTATGCATAGGAGAGTAATTTGACATGTGTTTGAAATGATTGTTTTCAACCTTGTAATCACCTTTGAGTGCATTAATGTAGCTACCATACACTTACATGGTATGGTAGTTCAGTGATCTATGTCATGGTGAGAAGCCATGTATGAGTGAGGAGTCATTTGGTGAGTTGGTTAAGTGGTCTTGGTGTCAAGTATGCATTGAGGAATGTTATCATTATGTTGGTGTCTCAACCATGTATGTATATGATATAGACCTATAACTTTTTTATGTCATCATATGGTGTATTTTGGAGAGAGTTATGAGTCCTTGGTATGGATTGAGAAAGATTCATGATTCATCCATATGTATGTACATGCCATGAAATATTTTATGACTTTTTGAGTAACCCTAGCATGAGGACATGTATGAGAGAGAGAGAGACGTATTTGGCATGTATTGTGTTAGTTATGTAAAACACATGTGTGTAATTTTGTAGCCTTGTACCATTGGTGTCCATATCGGTGATGGTGGAATAGTCCAAGTGTCATGCATGCATACGTAAGACAGCCATGATGAAGGACATAGGCATTGGTACGATCATTCATGTATTTTGGGTGGTGATAAGTATGAAAATATGTATGTCAAGTTCAACCATGATTGTGCTATTGGGTCTAATTTGTTTTAGCCATGTGTGGGTTTTTATAGTTCGTTGATATAGCCATGTATGATGATTATGAAGCCTTATAATGCATTATGTATTATTGAGTCAACGTTGGTTGAATTTTTGCTCCATGAAGAGTGGCCTCTTGCATATGGCAAGGAGGAAATGACAACAATAGATAACATGTAAAACATATGGAGAAGATAGTTGTAGACCCATTACATGTTCAGGGGAGGCATTTTCACCTTGGAGAAGACATGTTGTTGGCATAGAAGCACCTGGATTGAAGAAGGAAACAATTTCATTGATTATTTGCAGGTACTTGTAGTTGCTTAGATTTCATCAACATATCACCTGGTATTAGCAGTGTTCAAATTGTGTTTTAGCCATACTTATCCACCATTTTTATTGATTTCAAAGAGAGAGAGTGACATAGCCATAAAAGGAGAATTAGATTAACCAGTTTTATGAGTTTATGTAGATTAAGTTGGTGTTGTCATTGTAAGTTGGCATCAATTCCAAAAGGGAAGCATGCTACCCACATGCCATCTTGGCATTGATATCAAACTAGGATGTCTACTTAAGGAGGACTCAACCATGCAATGAAATTTGTTGGAATTAATGTCAAAAGGCTTGGAGGATTGTCAGAATGATCATAGGCTTGATGATGTGTGACTAAGGTGTTTCTAATGTTTTTAGAGGCTTTACAGGTGTTGGAGAAGCATTAAAGGTAAATGGAAATGTTAAGGGTCAAGCATAGGTGATTTTCCAAGAGTCAGGGAATCTTATTTAGGGGAAAATTATGCACAGAGTAAAGATAACGGTATCATCATTGCGTTATCCATACTATCTAGGAAAGGATCATCTCCAGGAGCCAATTTTGTCCTAGAAAAGATGTTTTTAGCAAGGAAATTATGACTTGTGTGCAAACATAAAATACAATGAGCATTTCCCAAGGTATTTGTCGAAGGTTATTTATGGTATAGAGTTAAATTGAGTTGGTCCTCATTATAGAATGTGAGCAAGTAAAATATAACAAGGATTACAAATTTGTATTGATTTCGCCTTTCATCATTGATTAAATGTTGAAGTGTGCAATAGAAGGGGTTACAAAATGACGGAATATGAGCTATAATATTGTAGATAGATTGGAAATTACAAATAATATTTGGAAAAATATTGCATACATGAAGGGGGTGCCTATGGAGAATATATGATCATAATTTTTATGTAAATGTTGGTATTATGTGGCTTCTAATATGGAGAATAGGTTCTTGCTGTAGTTGTTGGAGTTGCAGATCAGAGATAAGATTCCTAACAATGTGTTGTGGGAATGGTTAACTAAGCTTGTCATGTATTGTTGTAGAAATAATACGCTACATATATTGTTGCTTTTTGTTGATGTTGCAGAGATTTATATATGCTACCATGGACAGATTTTTATGCTATTATTGTCATGGGTAGATGGTGTTGGGTTTATGTATTGTTTGTAATTGTATTGCAGATATTGATTTCGTTGGACAAGGTTATGTTGTAGGTGTTTGTATTTAATTGTTGAGGAGCTTCTTGTCTGTATGGATCCAATATGAAAATGGAATGAAATTAGGACCATCATGTTTGTATGAGTTTTTTGAGTGGATCTAGCATGAAACATTGTGAAATGACATCAACTAGAAGAGATTGAAGGTTGGGGCCTTTAGTGAGACAAGTGGTGGCTTGTAGATTTAGGGTGTAGCAACATCCTCCACGTAGTGGCCTAAGAACTTGGGAGTGATCGCTTTCGTCCAATGGTGCTTAGAAATACTTGGTTGTTGGATATCTAGTAGATGGTGCCTTGCAAAGTCATGGGAGTGGTGGCTCCTAGTAAGTGGTGCCCTACAAAGTTCATACTAGTAGTGGTCTAGAGTAGCAACTCCCATGATTGACAAGTTATGGTTTTCACACTAGTGGTGACTAGTGATCATATGTAAAAGAAATATTTTTATTAATAGAAGAAGAGAGAAGCAAAACATCTGACAGTGGTTTTCTCCCTTTAGGTTTCCACCTAACATCTAGTGTATCTATGTGTGATGGTGTGATTTTATGTGTTTCTTCTCATGGTTATTTTTATAATGCTATGGTTAGGTATATGGTTTACTTTTTTTTTTATGTTTATATCTACTCATATACTTTGTTACTAATGAAGTAATGAATTGGGGTTTATGAAAAAAAGGAAGAAATTGGTAAAAATTAATCATTGGGGACAATACTGATTTAACTCCCCACTCAATATTGTTCACACTTCCAAAACATATATAATACCATTCCATAATAACTCTATATTCATCTACGATAAATACTCTTAATTCTTGATAGAGAACATTTATATATGTTACATGGGATTTCTCTTATAACATATAAGTTACTTCTCTTTTTAATCACAATATCAATTTTTCATTCTCTATCTTAATGATTTATTTTCTATTTCTATAAAATATATATGATCCTTACATATATAAAATCATGATGCCATGCCATAATAATGCGATATTCATTCACCACAATATGCTAACGATATTTATTCTTGATATACCATATTTATTTATTACAGTAAATATATTATTATATTTTACAAACATTATAAAATATTTACAAATTTATTATAACTTGAGAATATTAAAATAATTTTTTGTTTAAGAGTTTTTAATTAATAAGAGAAAAAATTACACTATGCCTAGCATATTTTTCCTAACCATAATCAACAAGACATGGCTTGTCACCTAAAATATATTGATAATCATAGAAATTACAATACTTAAAACACTTAATCTTTGAATATTTATTGTAAAACTTCAAGGATTTTTGGGTTGAGAAGGAGGAAATGCATCCAACATTGACAAAACATTCCCCAAGTTGACTAACCATTCTCCATCCTCCTAGATCAAGACCTTAGTTCTCTTGTGTCCCCCATTTTTCTATTCCTCGACTAACTTTGGGGGGTATTTGAAAGGGTGTGAATGAACTACTAAATGTAGATGAGAAGAACTTGAAATAGAATTAGTATTTCCTTTAGTCTTTGATTTAAGATGTTCCTTGTGAAGAATCCTGGAAAGATGGTTAGTGATGATTCCCTTCAATAGGTGTATCTTAAAAAATCATTATGCCATCCTCTAGCCTTAAAACTATTCTTTTCTCACATTAATTCACATTTTTTGTTATAATATGCTTAGTAGGAAGAGTAAAAGCTATTTGTCATAGTATGTGGCCCAGTGTGGTTTAATTGCAGGAAAAACAACCATTTCTTAGGCATTTACTATGGAGGGGCTTGATGGATACAACCAGGATAGAATCTGTGGGGTTTTTCCACGTCCTTAACTCCCTAACTCGGCTTAGGATCACAACACCCTCTCTTACTAGTTCTAATTCAATGATAGTTGTGTAACTCCTAGTACAAGTGAAGCTCAAGAGGGACCGGATCCACCATTTCCGAATCAAGGAGGGAATCACTCCTACTTTGAAGGGAGGTACTATCATATACCCTTGTGTATAAATAAACAAGATGAAAAGCTCATTAGGTTCAAATTTTTTATTCAACTACGTGTAGCTATTGAGCTGAGAGCTTGACATTGTTATTTTCAATTTCATGTGATGTATGCGAATTTTACTTCTTGATAATGAGAAGTTGGTTATTCAATTACATCTAAGTTAGTTTCAGAGGGCTAAGACCCTTGGGTTTGGGCCCAACTTAGAGGATTTGGTCCCTCTTTTGTACTTTTTTTTGGTCTTAGTTCCAAACATTTCATTGCTTTATTTCATTATAGTAGAGGTTAAGCTATACAAGCTCGTTATTGCAAGCTTCTACATCACCTCTATTTTGGGATAATGGTTGGAAGGATTCATAATCTCGGCCCAAAAACATTGTGTTTATGATTTCTTGGAAATATATAGATGTTAGTTATCCTTCTTCATATTTAATTTATGTAATGTAGGAGTCAGTTTAATGATCATAGTAGTGTTATGACATTACATAGATGTTATTCAAATTCAACTCATCTTTTCGATCATAGTTTATGTCACTGTGTTAATGATCAATACATATATGTATGTGGCTGGTTGTAGGCCTCTGTTGATCTGTAGCACAGGGCACCTCTTTCACCTCCATTTTGGACTTCTCCATCTTCTCTTTCCATCCCTCAATTCTTCCCCCAAAACTTTGTTTCCACAATCACTTTGCCCAAGACATTTAGGATATCGTGGGCATTCATCCTAGTGCAAGACAAGCCTCTGAGAGGTCCTCGGCTCGGCTACGAGGCTTCCCTAACCTTCCTTCACTCTTTCTAGCCTTAATTTACCTCTTCATTCCCTCAAGAAATCATATCCACCCGAAAAAGGCTCTCATAACCTCTCTTACAGTATTAGATGTCCTCCTGTAGTGATACAAGACCTTCAATAACAACACCTATTGGAGGCCTGTAACACCACTTTTCTTCACCTACTTTTCTCCCCACCTCAATCTTAGCTCAGTCAAGATGAATAATGACCCCAAGTTATGATTTGATGATCAAGAGAAGCACGTATACCATTCCAACCATTCCTTTTCCTCACTACAAAACATAACAGAATTAGTGTTTTTCAATCACAAGCATGATGCAAGTTAGATTTCTGATTTTCAAGAAAGTGTCAAATAGATAAATGATACATGAAATTATGTTATTGGTTTCATGAATTATTCAAGATAAACTATCTTTCCTTATGCACATATATTAGCCCTTTTTCTTTCATGAAATGATTAATTAATATCTACAAGTTGAGCAAAAGGCATTTTCACTTTCACAGCTAGAATCAATTTTCAATTGTTCTTTCATCAGCAAGCTTTCACTATAGTTGATTAGGAGGAATGGTCTTTGAAGACCTTGATATAATGTCATGATGGAGGGTGTAATGGTAGAACCTAACCTATTATGCATATGAAACTTTCACCTCTAATTTTGTATGAAACCTGGGATAATAATTTGTGTTGAGGAGCCATTAGGAGTTGCAACATTTTTGGTGCAATACCAAGGCTCACCACTTTTTTGAGCCGTTTCTGGGGAGGTGTCTAAGTAGATGTTGTTTCGTTATTAAGTATTGTTTTCTATTTTTCTTTTAGTTTTGAAAAAGTGAAAAATAAAAGTAAAAATATTTGATGCCTCCTAGGAGTAGGGATAATCAAGGAAATTTCTTACCAAAAACCCCCACACCATCAAGTAGTCAACCTTCACTCTTCTTCAATGATTGTAAACTTCCTTCTCCAACCTTAGGGGAGGTAGCAGACCCTTTAGGTGTGTAACCCAAAATTGAATAACCTATTGGGGAAGAATAAGAACCCACTTCACCTACCCAAACTATGGCCGAAAACATGAACAATGAGGATTTCCCCATCAAAGAAACCAATGGAGGGGCTAGAATGAAGAATATAAGCCTTGCTTCCCTTCCACACATCCATGGTTTAACTTATTATAATCCTAACACCTTCATGTTTAAATTTGGTGTTGTTTCTAGGAACTATGACTGTGGATCTGATGAGAAAAAGTCAAGGCTTTTCCCCGTAGCCTTGCACTGGTTTATGGGTCTACCTGTGGGTAGCATCACTACTTGGGAACAAATGAAATAGGCCTTGAAAAAATATTATAGGGACTACTGTAGGTCCAAGGAAACCAAGAAAGAAATATTTAGGAAACCAAGCTCACTCATCCTACTCCACCTAATAAACCTCAAACGCATGCTCAACCCAATCCAAACCCAAACAACAAGCATGAACAATAGGTCTACAATGGACATCCATCCTATCATGCTTATGTTGTGGAAATCTAGAAGATCAACCTTCAGTCTTGGATAGTGCTCTCAGATAATCATCCAGCTTCTCCACTTGAAGATCTTGAAGAAGGGAAGGAATATTGTCCCCCTCAAGCCAATCCACCCCCCTTTCCTAAATTTTGATCCACCCTAGCTATCACACCTTAGAAGAAGTTGAACTTATAAGAGAATTGAAGAATTTGTGTGTTAACATACCCTTTATGAATACCACTAAAGATGTTCCAATCTATAATAATCTTATCAATGAAAAATGTTTCAAAAATATTGGGATAAGAAAAAGAGACACCCCCACCATCAATGTTGTTGGGAAACTATCTGATCTGATGCTTTAGAGGGTGATCTTCCCAAAATACCTAGATCACGTAAGCCTAGTAGTGGATGTGCACATTGATGGAATTATAGTCCCTAATACACTAATTGATATTGGGTCTGCAATCAATGTGATGACTAGGGAAACCATGCTAAAGCTAAATCTCCAAGGAGATTTGAGCAAGACCACCATAGTGATGCAACTTGCAGATTGTTCCAAAGTAACTCTAGAGGTAATTTTTTAAGATGTTAGGGTCTCCATTGACTCCTGGTAGTATCCTATTGATTTCCTTATTCTCCAACCCAAAACCAAGTTTAATGACTATCCTATCATCTTAGGAAGGCCTTGGTTGACCATTGTTGATGCCTACATTACTTATAGGGTAGAGAACATGACTGTCAAAAATGGACATTTATCCAAACAACCTATGTTGTATCGTATTGAACATGATTTACACATATGGTTAGAAGATGAGGAGGAGGATGAATTGTATCATACAACCCCTACCAATTTTGCACTCTAGATACTATTATAGGAGGGGAAAAACTTGATGAAGATGACCTTATTGACCATATCCTTCATAATAAACGTCCAACTCCCATAAAAATTGATGAGTTAATGAAATAATTTGGGAGTAGTCGTTGGATTGACTTATTCTCTATTGACTCAATTACAATACATGTCAAGATTGTAGAGTTTGGCCCATTCAAAACTTTAAATATCAACCCCTCTCTCAGACAAATAGGAAAAAAGGTTATGAAATGTAGTGAGGTAACACCTGGATCCTCTTTCTTATGATTATAAGGAAATATAGGGTGTGCATCCCTCAATTTGTACTCATCATACTTACATCAGGGAGGGATGAAAGCTTGTGCTCCTACCCCAGAGAAGGATGAACCCAACTCTTAAGTACATTGTGAAAGAAGAATCACAAAAGCTACTGGATGAAGGGTTCATATACCCCACTTTAAATATTAAGTGGGTGTCACCTCTGATTTTAGTTCCCAATAAGAATGGGAAGTGGAGAATTTTTTTTGATCACTATGAACTTCACAAGGTTACAAAGAAGGAACATTTTCCTTTTCCCTTCATTGACCAAGTCCTAGATAGTCTTGGAGGGAAAAAATTCTTCTCCTTCCTGGATGGATTTTGGTGGGTACAACCAAATCCATATCAACCCTGAATTCCAATATAAGACCACATTTACATGTCCTTGGGGTACCTTTACCTATAGAGTTCTTACATTAGGTTTGTGCAATGCCCTTGCTACTTTCCAAAGGGCAGTTCTGAGTATTTTTGCTAAACTTGGTCATGACTCTATTGAAATATAAGTGGATAAATTCACTCCTTATGGATGTGACTTCCATGGAGATCTCTCGAATATGTGCACATTACTTAAGAAATGTATTGAAATTAATCTCTCATTAAGCCCTCAGAAATGTGAATTTTTTATGAATGAAGCGATTTTCCTTGGCCATTCCATATCTAAGGAAGGAATAAAGGTTGACCCAAATAATATTGCCATCATCAAAAGGGTCCCTACCCCTCAAAAGAAAAGAGATGTCACGAGTTTCCTTGGATTAGATGGGTATTATATAAGTTTCATGAAATATTTCAGTAAAATGGCCTCACCATTCTTTGGATTACTGGCCAAGGATTCAGACTTTTGTTGGATAAGCAACTGTCAAGAGGCCCTTGAAGTGTTGAAAGAAAAATTGTTCACTGCGCCCATCCTCAGAGGTCTCAACTAAGCATTGCCTTTCCATATCCAAATTGATGCATCAAATAAAGCTATGGGGACAATGTTAGGATAAGTAGAAGATAAATTTCCTTTTGTTATATATTTCATTAGTAAGACTATGTGTAAAGCTAAGTTGAATTACACTGTTATTGAAAAATGTCTCTTAGTTGTAGTCCATTATTTAAACATATTCAAGTACTATATCATTGGATATCAAAATTTTGTTGATATTGATCATGCAACCATTAAGTATTTGATGAATACTCTTGATGTCAAAATGGTTGTTATTGTTACAATAGTTTTATTTAACTATTATTGACAAACGAGGGAAAGAAAATGTGGTCACAGATTTCTTTTCTAGAATAACCTTGCCTACAGATAATGAGGAGATGGTGGATTGTAAAATTCCATGTAAACACCTCTTTTCCATCTCGGTGATTTCTTTGTTATTTTCTGACATAGGAAACTACTTGATTGTTGGGAGGTTTCCTTCCTAATTTGTCATCCAAGGAGAAAAATAAGATTGTAAGGAAAAGTGATCCTTTCACTTAGATTGAGGAAATATTTTTAGATTGGGACTAGACCAAATCAGATCTTGAGGAGGTGGGAAAGGGAAGAAGAAGTCTTTGACATCCTCTCAACATGCCATGACGGATCTTGTGGGGATCATTTTTCTTCTAAGAGGACAATCTTTAAAGTTTTAAAAGATGGTTACTATTGGCCCACTTTATGTCAAGATGCAAGGACATACACCACCAGATGTGATTAGTACCAAAGGATGGGAAAGCCTACACCGAGGGATGAAATTCCCTTACAGCCTCAAGTGTCATTAGATCCATTTGACAAGCATGACATGGATTTCATTAGCCAATCGAATAACCATCAAGACAGAAGAGGTGCATCATTGTGTGCACTAGTTACTTGAAAAAGTTGGATGAGATAAAGGTAGTTAAATAAAACACTGAGAAGAAGGTGGCCGAGTTTTTAAGAGAAAGCATATTCTACAAGTTTGGGTATCCAAGGGAGGTAGTCACCGATCAAGGAGCACAATTCACATCAAGTCCGATTGAATATATCATGAGGCAACACCAAATCAAGCATATAACATATACTACCTATCACCCTCTATACAATGGGTAAGTGGAAGTCACCAATAGAGCATTGAAGGCGATTCTTACAATGGTTGTTAGCAGCAGTAGAAAGGATTGGGAAGACACACTTATGGAAGCTACTTGGGCCTACAACACCACTTGGAATACCACCATTGGATTCACTCCATTTGAGTTGGTATATGGGAAGAAGGCCCTCTTGTCTATTGAGTTTGAGTACAATACCTTGAGGATGACAACTCAGTTAGACTAGGATCCCACTTTAACACAATGGGAAACACTACACCAACTCAATGGTCTAGATGAATTCAGAATGTAATCTCTCTTACAAAGTAAGGTAATCCAACTACAGATGAATATTTGGCACGAAAAACACATCAGAAAAAGGAATTTCCAAGAAGGAGATTGGGCCCTGTTATGTGGTTCTAGATTTAAAAAATTGAAGGGGAAGTTAATGAGAAGATGGTTGGGTCCCTATCTAGTAGAGAAGTGTGATGAGAATGGGTATGTCCAAATCAAAACCATTGATGAGGAAGGGAACCCCTTACTTTTCAATGGACATAGGTTGAAATTGTACAAGAAGCTTATGTCCAAGGAAGAATTTGTCAATTTAGTCAGTGGAGAGTTAAATGTGATTGGAAGGCTCCTAGCTCTCAGTCCACAAAAATCCAAAAAATAAAAACAAAGACAAACAGAAAAAAATAAGAAAAAATTTTAAAATAATATAATATGAGGGCATAGATGAAAACCTCCATGAGGCATCTGAGGCCCACTCTTGAGTTGAAAACCTCTCTAAGGAAACCCAGGAGCAGAAAAAAGGGAGAAGAAAAATAAAATGTCCTTAGGTGGAAACCTCCTCTAAGGCACATAGGGCAGGCATGTGGGTTGAAAACCTCTAAAATTTAAATCTACTTGTCTTTAAAAAAAGGAGAAGAAAAGTAAAAGAGAAAAGAGAAACACATGGAAGGAGCTCTTACACCATTTCTACTAACATTCTTTTTCTTTTGTAGGACTACACACTATAGGAAGATTTTATGGCTACAAGACTAAACCTACAATTTTCCATCCATCCTCACATCCACACACCTCATATATGTAATATCCACTCATATAACCATCTCTCTCCACCGTTAAAATAACAAGAAACTTGAATTTCACATCCTCACTAAGGTGCTACACGAGGGACCTGTATTGCTACAGGGGGTCCTATAATGCTAGAGGAAGAGACTGTGAAGCTACATGAGGCGGATCCAATGAGAAGAACAAACCAGAAGGCCGTGATACATCTATGAAATGATAAATGGGGTTCCTCCAATGATTCTTTCATCACCTATCCATTCCATTTAGCTAAAACTTGCTTAAAATTTCCACTTTTTCCTACCTCTAAAAAACAAAAGACATATAAAAACACCTATTTTCTATTCCTCCAACATCTACACCACTTCCTCATGAATATAACCATATCATCATGACTTTTCATCACTACCCTAAACACCAAAATGAAAAATTAGTACTTCAAGGGAGGAATGAATGACTACTACAGGGAGAAAACTCCTCTAGCGGCGTGTGTAGTCACAACAAACATCCTTGAGATCTTGTTTTTTCCACCCATAAAAAGCATAATGGAGACATGTATTCAATCAAGAAGGGACACATAATCCTCATAAAGTCATTCCACCAACAACAACAACTTGGACATTAAGGAGGCACTTGCACATACACAACAAAGTTATCAGTCATGGTATCATCAAATTATGAAGATATGGATAAGAAGTAGGAAAAAGAGTCAACTCCCTATAAAATCATGATGTTATATGGACCAAATCCATCATGCAACCATATCTAACAAATTGATCCATAGGTAGGCTCAGTTATGGAAACCCTCACCTCTTCCCTATGCATAAAATGACTAAAATGTGTGATGGTCAAGAAAGGAGTCTTAATAGGTTTGAGGTGGCTAGTGAACTTGGCCAACCTTGGCTAGTGAACTTAAGTTTTTATTAGTCACCCATGCAACGTGGAGATGTCAACTCAAAGTGGGGTGGTGTTCATGAAGATTGTAGTGATAGTCACAAGGAGAGAGGAAATTATTGCAATGAGTGGGGACAACCGTCCAAAAAAGGAAACTTGTGTATATGCCATGTCACGAAAGTGCTTCGAGATGTTACCCCAAATACAAGATTATGTACGAGGCTCAACTTCATTTGCACCATCAATCATTCCAAAAATAGGTAGAGGAATGTCGGGCATTATATCATACCACCTAGGGTACCAAAGAGAAGTTTTGAACCTTGTCTATTGGTGGTACAAGAGGAAGCTACAGATAGGTTTGAGATGCTACAGGAAGGCCGAGAATGATCTACAAGAGAAATTGGAAGGTGAAAAATGAGCCACAGTGGCTCAAAATTGTCTCAAAATGATCATGCACACACAAAGTTGTTTTGACAAGAAGCAAGTGACACCCTAATTCCTTGTTTTTACATCCATTTACATGAAAAGTCTGTGTGAAATTGATAGCTTGTAATAGTCAACTAAGCGGTAGGAGGTATCGTCGGAAATTGTTGTGGTTAGAAGCATAGAAAAAGTGTTTGGTTTATATCAATTCTAGCATCCTTCTCCCTCGGTGCTATGAAGGAATTTAACATTGTTTCACCACTGAGATTATTTAAAAAAAAAAAATTCCACACGTAAGTAGCACCAAGGAGGGACAATAAAAGAAATGTGGGGATGCTTTAATAGAAGAGAACCCTTAGACACCAATAGGATTCACCAACACCCTTATGTAGTGAACATCTTCAAAAGACACCAATGGTTGGTTTTCTTTGAGTTGTTAAAGGGGTACGACTATGATTTCACTCATGAATTTACCATGGCATTACATTATAAATGAGAGGACATTACCACTACTATTGTTAGAGGGTTGGCCATATCTCTAAGTCCCAAAACCATAAGAAACTTTACCACCTTAACCCTAGGAATTTGGTCGATCAAAGATGACAAGGTAGTGCATGTCATGGGTAGGAAAAAATTCTTCATTTTGAAAGAGAAGTCTGTAGAAGATACAAATGGAGTAAGAAGAGAAAGCCTACCTTACCCTTGGGATGATGTTGTTTACCATATCCTCAAGTATATATCTTATGAAGGGAAATTGAGTGTGGTATCTGCCTACCACTTCATATTGGTCCATGATCTAAAATTCAAAGTAGAATTTCCTATCCCTTAAAGACCTAGTGTCATCCATTTCCTCCTACAGTCAATCATTGATATGATTCAGAAGGTGGTGAAAGGAAAGCACCAACACTTAGCATATCATGGCCTCATCAAGTTAATTGTGATGGATGATTTGAGCCACTTAATGATCCATATCTTATGGACTAAATTTGTCGACAGGGATAGTGAAAATTTCGTAGAAACCCAAGCCATAATAACTAAAGAAACACCAACCTCTAGAATTGTAGATAAAGAAGGAAAAATAGAGAAATAAGAAGGAGAAAAGATAGAGGAAGAGGAGGAAAACAAAACAAAAGAAGAGGAAAGGAAAATAGAGGAAGAGGAGGAAACATAAATAGAGGAAGGATAAGCATAAATTAAATAAGAAGAGGATAAGAAACAAGTAGAAGGAACAATAATCCCTGAGGAGACTTATGAACTTCAAGAAGCAGGGAAACAACCACATCAAACAAGTCTATCTATAAGGGATACTAAACAAGAAGTAGTTGCAACATTCCCTACATTGGGAACATGTGTCAAGCCCAAGAGGAGGCAACAAAGACAAGGACCCCTATATTTCAAAACTAGGAAAAGCACCAAAATTAGAAAGGGGAAACCAAAATCTCCCACAAGGGTTGCTATCATTATTGATGAATCACCAAGTAAAAAGGAAGAAGTAAGACTGAGTGAGGGAGATATTGAGGAGGTCACTTATCCTAAAACCAAAACCAAGTCACTTGTATGATTTTTGGGTAGAATCACAACTAGGTTAGTGAGCTTCAAGAAACCCATGACACATGCTACCTTTGAGCAAGTAGAAGAAGAGAAGTGTTGGACCTTAATTTTGACACTTTATCACCATGCATAATCCATCTATTTATCATCCATTACCATCATACCATGGTCAAATTTTCTGTATTTTTTACTCTTATTTCACTTTAAGCTAAAATAATTATGTCTTTTAATTTTTAGAACTTTTAGTAAAAAATGGGTATTACAAATTATTTTTGACTGAAACACAAATTCCCGTAATGGCTCCATTGAAGTCATATGTGTAGGACACCTGGGTTGAAACTGACGATATATTCGATAAATATGGGAACAAAGGGTGGACATACTCCCATTAGCATAGTCCAAATGAGTCAGAACAAGCCCGGTTAAAGCTACTCATATTTGATGAGTCACCTAGAAAATCCCCTGATTTAAGGGGCAATTTTGTAATTTTGTTGAATCATACCATATTTTGTGCAAAAAAAGGAATGAGTTTAACTTTATTATATGAATTAGGACTCTTATAGGTTGTTACAACTATTTTAGTTGAGTTTGTTATATTTTTGGCTTATTTAAGCATGACTATTCAACAACTATGAACATGTATTATGACTATGGAGACTTCTCTATTTCCAAATATAATTTGAAGAACTTGTATTCTATTTTCTTGATGTTCTTGTTGATCTACTATAGTTGATAGTTTCAAGTGTACCAAAGAAAGGGCGGAGGGCCCCAATTCTAAGCTAAGTACACTACAATGTTATTTTGTGTATAATTATGAATATTTTAGATTCTTATTTCCTTTATAATTTCTTGTGAATATTTTCTGAATAGATTCATTATATTCCATGTTCATGATTTCATTTCAGTAATTGGTTTAAGTAGGGAAGTTCAACCAAGGCATCTAAGTTAAATCCTCGTCCTTCTATATTAAGAATTGAAATGGAAATTGTGCATTTAATATTTATTTCTTTCTTGAATTGATTATCATTTACACTTTTGGAATGATCTCCTTTCAGAGACTAGTTTGAATAAGGAAGGGCAACTTAGGTTTCCAAGTTGTAGCCTCTTCCTTGTGAGCTAGGAATTGAATTGCAAATTGTGTTTATGCATTTCATCTTTACTACTTTGGTTATGTTATGCTTTATGATGGAACTGATCTTGTTGGAATAAGGATAATGAGGAAGGACAACCAAGACCTCTAAGTTAGAGCCTCTTCCTCATTGGCTATGCTCCACAAAGACTTATTACACTCTTTCTTCTAGATTAAAATTTCAATGTTTTTTTTTCATTAATTTTATATTTGTAATATGAATTTCCATTATTTTCATCTAAACAACTACTTCCTGCACTAGTTTAATCTAAGATTCCATATACTTTGTTTTTCTTCTAAGTTTACCAACCCGGATTGATAAGTAAAATAGATTTTGTAATTCAACTCCATAAATTAGATTGATATTTTTAGTGTCGTTGACAGTGAAGCACATTTAGATAGAGCTGGTTAGGAAGATTGTTTAGAAAACATATATATATTAAAAAAAACACTTTTCTTTATGGTTATTCATGCTTATACATAGAAATTAGAAAGGTAGATCCCCAAAAGAAAACTCCCAACCACTAACAAACACTCATTAACTACAAAATCCATTTTCAAAACAAAGATCTATAACACATGATGTTAATGAAGTCATTTAGAGAAGGAGGGTATGCCACCACAAGGATCTTCTCAAATCCTTGTCACACAATTTAGAATGGTCACTAGGGATGAATCTTCATTTGAAAAGATAGAAGAGGAACAACACATCCATGAAGAGGATCCACAAGAAGATAACCTATAATATTATATTCTAGTTATATTTGTAAGGAAAGTAATGATTTATGTCTCACATGTGATGAAGTTGAAACAATATATCTAGAGATTGAAGAATATCTAGGATATGTATCACAAGATCCCTTGTGCATTCATGATTTTGAACAAGTTCCACAAGAAGAACTTTGAGTTATGAGAGCTAATGAGAATCAAAGACTTAAAGTTCACACTTAAACTTGGTTTCAAGAAGTCATTAAGCCACAATATCATGCCAATTTTCAACATTCTTTAGCATTAAATCTTTATGATCAACTAGATTTTCATGTCCAATCATTCATTAAGGTCTAGTTTTCAAACTTGGATATGAGTCTACTTATGATGTTGTTACACAAATGGATGCATTAGAAATTCTCTTATACTTAAGAGAATGATCTATTTTTATACATTAGAGTAGGGTAGAATAGAAAAATGAATAAATAGGTAAAATTAGTTCACAATAAAACTTTTGGTTCAAACTCTATTGAATAATTCTTCAAATCATTGTTCAGTATTCATTTGGAATGATTTTATGGAAAAATGCAGTAAGAACAATCCTATTTTGGGTAACCATATAGGTTCATTTTTAAAGGATGTTTTGAAACAAGATATCTCTTGAAATCTAGTTTTCAAATCCATTTTGAAATTTTTAATTTGGATCACAAATCAAAAAGATATGATCAAAATAAATATTAGGTCTCAAGTGAAATTTTGAGGACAGAGTTAGTACAACATTGATTAAAAGGGTATAATGGAAACATTTTTACATGATATGAATAGAGACAAAATCCCTTGGAATCTAGTTTCCAAATCAATTTGAATCACTTAAATTTGACATCATGTGAAAAGGTTATGCCACATTTAATGACTGTATGTCTTAAGATCAGAATTGTCAAACTCTACCTCTTAGGTTTGTTCATCAACAATTTTGTGATATAAAACCTAAGAATTACAAAATATTGTTTATATTGGATATACAATAATAAAATTTATTTAATCTCCAAGTGGAATCACATCAATCCAATATTTAACAAAAAAAATTACACTCTAAATAGTGATTGTTGGTCTAGTAAAGAATTCACAAGCAACTCTATCAAACATGATACTCCTCATCATTTTTATAATATAATTTTAAACCATTTTGAAAACTTGTTTATACTAGAATTAGACATATGAATTCAATTAAACTTGGATTTTTATTCACTCTAATTGGACATAAAGAAAATATTTTATGAACAAAATACCGCTAGGAGGTCTAGGTTGGCCACCATTCCTCAAAGGGTAAACAAATGCATTTTCTTTGTATATAATATTTGGACTTGTTTTTAAGCATTTCTTGTAATTATTTTACATATTTCTTGGAAGAAGAGAGACTGTACACCTCTCTTCCTCCATCATCTAATATTGTATCGCACGCAAGTGCTATGTTTTTGCAGGTCCTAGGAAGATTTGAGGAGTCAATTGCATGGATGAAGGATTTTCAAAGTAAATCTTTAAAAATTCATATACAAGAATATGAAATAAAAATTTTCAAGTAAAAGAAAAGTGAAAATGCACTTGATGTTGATTTCATCTAATGAAACTCAAACTTGTGAAGCTTGTCTTGAATTGTTGACCAACAACACCAACAACCTTACAAGATGGATTGAGATCGAGACAAAACACATGAAGCTACTAATAAGAAGAAGAAGTCAATTTGTGTACTGTGACAAGTCATGTCCATTACGAAAGAATAATTTTATAAGCTATATTTTTCATGATGTCATCCATCATCCATATTGTATGTCAAGCTCCATGATCATGCATGTTGAAGTCCAAACCTATTATCTATCTATCTATCCATCTACTACTAGATCATGAATTCAACCTATCCTACTTTCATAAGCTTTCCATACTTCCCTACTCCATTATACCCCACTTGCATCCAAAAAAAATAGAAAAATATAAAAAATAATAAAGAGGTTTGGATTTGAAAATCCGGATTCTAGCCCAGTACAAACCTGAATTCATAATAGAAAACCAATTTATTTGGCTAATATGAATTCTATAAAAAAATGTGTGTTTTTCAAGTCATTATTTAGAATTCTCTTCACTAAATTTTTTCAAAATAACTTCTCCAATTTGGAGACTTGAGAACAAGTATCAAAATAAGCAAGGGGGGAGATAGAATAAAACAAGTGCATTTTTTTTTAAAGCTGAGAAACTCAACATACTATTCAACTTGATATGGAAGCAACTCAGATTGCAAGGGACCTGAAAATTAAACATCAAAAGTTGTCACAAAGGTACCTGAATATGAGTATCATCACAAAGAGACCTGAACATGAGCAATATCATAGAGGGACCTGAACATATTTGAGTCAAAGCCTATTTTGGGACCTGAGGATCAACCAAAAAATTCTATAAGAATGGACCTGTATACAAAGAACAAGTAATCAAGGTCATCAACTAGTTCCTATTCAACTTCATCATCAGAAGGGACCTGCACCCAATCAAGATTCACTCAAATCATCATCAATTGAAGGAGCCACTTAGTCAAGAATGGACATGTACTCATTCAAGACAAATATCATCATCAACTGAAGGATCTACTTAATCAAGGAAAGTACTGTAAGTTATAAATTTATTTCTAATACCATTTGATTTTGAAAATAATTCTTAATTTAGGAGACTAATTAAACCTTAATGTATAAGAGTGCAAACCCTTCATTCCATGTACATTTTCTCTATTCATAAAACCCTATATCCCTCTTTCATAAAAATATTACACCATTTGACAACTTACTACCTATTCAAGTCATGTCACTTTACCTTCAACTCTTCTTTGTAAAAACAATAAGCATGGGTTAGTGTCATAAAAGAAGAATAAAAGTGGAATGATGCATGGTTTAATGATATATTTACATGATCTAAAGTAAAAAAAAATTACTCTATTCTAAGACTTGAAATGACGTTCAAATTGTCATTTCAAAAAGCTATCTTAAAGAGTAACAATGATGAGAATGAATCATAATAAAAAAAGACATTCAATCTTGAAGGACAAAGAAGAAAAATGAATCATGACAAAAAGGAATTTGAAAAAAAATAAAAGTAATTACTAAATGGAATGAAATACAAAGTGTAAGGATCAAAATAATTACTAAATGGAATGCAATGCAAGGTATATGCAATGCACCGTGCATGAATGAAATTATGCTAGGCCCCTGTACTACTAGTGTAACCCCTTATTGTTATTAGTACAACCCCCTTATTATATTGTTGTACCCATGTAGTCCCCATATTGTTATTATTGTACTCCATAGAAACCCGCTATTTTTATTATTGTGCCCTTACATTATTGTTATGTCGGATCTGATTATATTATGACCTCTTAGACTCCTATATATAGAAAGGAGGTCTTGTCATTTGTATCATCCAAGAATTGTTCATTTGTGTAATGTAAAGTAGGTTGCCCCCTCGAAGAGGTTGAATTATAAGGTGTTGATCTATATTTTCTATCTTTTTTTGAGTTGGTTTCATAACATTTGGTATTAGAGCTTTGGAATTCTAGGGTTTCACTACTCAAAACAGGTCATCGTGGCATTTTCACTATAACTTTTTTTCTGTGACATTTCAAAAGCGAAAAAAACCCATTTGGGATGAAATCATGCTGAACCTCGGGTCTGAATTTCAGAGCTTGTATCGCTATATTTTTGGATATATGATCTAAGGAAGTTAGGATTTTTGTAAGCTCCATAATTTCAACTAAAACAAGTCATCGTGGGATCTTTTCTATAACTCTTTCCCTACAAAGTTTTAGAAGCTAAAAAAAAAACCCATTGGATAAGAAATTAGTCTGAACCTTGGCTCCAATTTTTAAATCCTGTCTCGCTATATTTTCCAAGATACAGTCTGAGGATGTTAGGGTTGTTGTAGACCCGCGAATTACATTCCAAATAGCTGACCGGGAGAAAATTGTAATAACTTTTGTTCTGAGCATCAGATTGAAATTTCTTAAGAAGTTGCAAAAATAGGACTTCATGTAATTTTTTATATATTATTTTCAGGTACTAAGGTTGAAACAGTTAGATGTAGCACGTCGTACAAGCTCTCTCTACTGAACTAGTCCATAATCAGGTCACCATGGGAGATTTGACATAACTCTTTCGTGGATAATCAAATTCTGATTAGACTTGCGAGGGTAGAAAGAGAACTCAAAGAGCTACCACTAGAGAAAATTTCAAAACTTGGAGATCTGAAATTACATAGTTACGGTCGTTCCAAGATGGAGCTTCTAAAATCAAGAAAAATCGAGATGAGGAAGTTTGATGGCAAGGATCTGGTAAATTGGATAGTATAGATGGAGAAATATTTTGATCTACATGGTGTACCATTGGTACAAAAGGAATTTATTGCATCTTCATATTTATAACAAGATCAATTTTTATGGTATAAAGGGCTTTTTTCTCGTAAACCACTTGTTACGTGGTCAATTTTCATGGAGGAAATTATAGCACATTATGAAGATACAAAGAGAAACACCTTCTTTAAAGTAACACCACAACAATTGGAAGAAAAAAGAGCAAAAGGGCTTTGTTACAAAGTGGAAAGAAAATTTATGGCAACAAGGAAGTCTAACGCTCACAACTATAAAGATGGAATTGTTGTTTTTCCTAGCCTTCCACAACCTACAAGGGTTACACCACAACAATTGGAAGAAAAAAGAGAAAAAGGGCTTTGCTACAATTATGATAAAAAAATACATTAAAGGTCATAGCTGAGAAGAAATTATTTTACATTGATTGTGGAGAGGAGGAAGAAAAGGATCAAGAAACATCAAAAGAAGAGTATATACACCAGGAACCAACCCCAGAGAAAGAAGAAATCAATCCAACCACATCTTGTAAAGAATTGGAAATAATTACTACTCCTGAGACTCTTAAGATAGAAGGACATATCAAGAAGAAAAAGGTTCAAGAAGTGAAAGATCACATCGAGCATCAAGAAATAAATCCGACCATATCTTGTAATGCATTGGAAGAAATTACCACTCCTAAAACTCTCAAGATAGAAGGACATATCAAGAAGAAAAATGTTCAAGAAGTGAAACATCACATCGAGCATCAAGAAATGAATCTGGCCATATCTTGTAATGCATTAGAAGAAATTACCACTCCTCAAACTCTCAATATAGATGGACATATCATGAAGAAAAAGGTAAGAGTGTTGATTGATTTGGGTAGTACCCATAATTTTATTAATTGTAAGATAGACAAGGAATTGAATTGCTTCCTATATCCAACACCAGAGTGTCAAGTGATGGTTGTAAGTGCTCTGGAAAGTGCCATAGTATCAAGCTATCCATGGGAGAATATGTATTGAATACACCAATGCTTTCCGTTCCAATGGGTGGTACTAATGTTGTACTAGGAGTCTAATGGATACAATCCTTGGGTACAATAGCTTTTAATTTTCAAGAACTTTTTATGAAATTTTCATTGGAAGGAAATGAAGTTGAATTAAGGGGTATCATGATGTAGGACCATTCACCCAAGGAAAAATCATTGTAAATAGTAGACGTAGGGGGTCATGTTTTTTTAGGAAATAGTTTTCCTAAGTCTCAAGTTAATGAAATTTAGGCCTTTTAGTGATTTAATTAGATAAGAGAGGATGGTGACCATCGGGCTGAATAAAGGGACAAATTTATTTTAAAATAGAGAAAAAGATGGAATGGATAAGTCTCTAGAAGACTTATCTAAATGTAATCTGCCATATGTTTTCTGTAGTGAGCTTTAGGGCTTTATTTGAGTGATTTAAGGAAAGGGTTGATCTGATCCCTTCAATGATTCAATCCAATATATTTTATAAATAATGAACTTGCTCATTCAATAGAAGGGGAGAGCGAGACAAATAATTATATGTAATCCTATGGGCAGACACAGAGAGGAGGCCACAATATTGAAGAACGGGCATGTGTGTGAGGCACAGAGACCTCATTCTATAACCATTGTTTATATTGTTAATATAGTCATCTCGATTCTGAGAAGAATACGTGTTTCGAGAGTTGGATTTTATGTGAATTTATAGGTTCTGTAACAAAGGGTTGCAGACAGAGTTAAACACGTGGAGGAGAAAAATGATTTAGGGGAGTCATAAAGGGATGATTGAATTCAAGTGAAGAGACAAAGTTAGTTTTGGAGAGGAATTGTGAAGCAAGAATTCGCTAAGGTGCCAGCTCAGAGGGAATGGAGCAGTGGAAGCAAAAGGTAGAGTTTGAGGGACATGAAGAGAAGCAGAAAAATTTGGAGAAACCGTATTGATCCACTTGAAGGATCAAGAGTTGCTTTAAAGTGACAGAAATTAGAGGAACATGTGAAGTGAAGCCAGGAGGAAGAGTCGCAACGAAACAACGACAAAGGAAGGACCTCTGAAGAACCCAAAAGAACTGCAAAAACATTTTGAAATGGTGTAAAAACTAAGTAAAGTTATTAGCGGAGAATTGAAGTGTTAATCACTCAGGAGCCGTTAGGTTTGTGAGATCAAAAACCTATAACATATCGCATCGACAAAATCCTTTTGGAGGCATCAAAATCGACTAGCAATTGTCGATTGATCATGGACCATTGGATCGAGATCAGATCAATGGTAATGATCAAAAACACAATCGCATTTCGGTGAAGATAAATGGTAGTAAAAAAGTAATGGAGTGTAGCAATAAGTTGATAGCGATATCGCTGATAAGTGCCAGTCGGCAATCAGATATTATAGGTATCGACTTATCGGAACTCATAGGATTAGCGCTGTGGACAGTCCAACAATAAGCCGGACCCAATGAAGTTATAGTGGTGGTTCCATAAGATTGACATCCGCCGTATAAGGGTTCGGAGTGGGATTTCAACATATTCCCGTGTATTTCCAAGATGTTATTGTTGATTCTTTTAAGACTCAAACATAGAGTTAACGGTTCTGATAATCGCATGTCGGGAGAAGAAGGGGTGATGAGGCTTGTATATAATACCGATAGGAGCGATGGCTGATTGCGATGGGATTTAGCCTCGGAATTTGTGTAGATGCCGTACTAAAGGCAGACAAGCTTGTTCTGCATACATTTCCCTTTATAAATGGATTTAAAGGGATTTAGCATTGATATGTAATTTGTGTGTTAATATGTATAAGCCAAGATTATGAGAGGATGGTTATATATATATGCGGTTAAGGGGTTATGTAAAGGTGCTGAAGGGTTGTTGATTTCCGATAGAAGAATAAGGAAGGAAGACTTTAATGAAGGCTTAAACAAAGGCTTGAGGTTGTTTAAAAGTCACAATAGGTGATTCAGGTGGGGTGATTGAGTTCCGATAAACAAGGAACTGTTATATAGGGCCTTAACCATGTATGTTGCAACAACGAGCACTTATTGTTGTAGAGGCTTGTTGCAGATAAGTGAGAAGCTCATGAAGATAGAAGAGAAGAAGATGACTACTAATAGTCATACTAGAGGTTTAAAGAGAAGCCACAACAGAATATATGAGAAGAAGGATGCCAAGGAAAATGGCAAGAAAACGAGTCAAGAAGAAATTGACCAGGAAGTTGTTGACTTAAAAGAGAAACTCAATGCATTAAGGAGAATGCTTGAGGAAAGCCAGAGAAAAGGTTGGGTATTAAGGATGAAGCTAGTGAAGTGGCATGAGATGCAGAGAAGGCTACATCAAAAGCAAGTGAAGTGGCTTATGGGAAAACTCAAGGAAGTTGAGTTGGAAATAGAAATGGAAGAATCCATTTATGAACCAAAACAAGGAGAATTTATGGGAGAAAGTGAAGATGAAGACTTGAAAACTGAAACTTCAAGTGAGGCCAAGGGGTCTAATGATTTTAAATCAGATAATTTGTGTATGTATGCAGGTGAAACATGTAAAGAAGGAAAATTGGTTGATATTGTCATGAAGAAGGAAGAAGACCAGCAAAATCTAAATTCTATTATGGAAAAAGATGAGATAGATCTCATATACAGCTAGAGAAAGATGTCAAGCAACCAAGTGAAGGGCTTGAAGAGATTGAAGAGGAGACTATGAACGAATTTTTGAATCATATGAATGATTTAGAATAGCAAGGAGATATGATGGTTGAACCATCAAGTGATACCATAGGTCTTATATTTTTAAAATTGATAGTTTGTATATGATGGTAGATATGGCAGGCTAAAAGTAGCCATTTGAAGATATCTTTAGAGGTGATGAAGATCTAGAAGCAAAAAGTGACAAGGAAAACTTCTTAGAAAAGGAGAAATTTGACTGCATACAAAAGAAAAGGTCTATGGATGAGTCTATAGAAGCTGCCATGGAGATGAGGAATCATAATCTTATTCTGATGAGGAATGAAGGAATACTATCTCAGAAAGGTAATCAAATAAGTTTGATTAATGTTATTGATGAAAAGAAAATGCAGGATAATGTTAATGAAGATGGTGAGACAAGGAGAGCTCTTGGAGAAGAGTTACAGAGGGACAACAAGGCAAAATGTACGAAAGAAGAAGAAACTATGTTAGTCGAAAACATAGTAAAAGATCATCAATTCACCATGATGATAGGCACAGTTGAAATAGCCATGAAAGTTGTTGAGACAGTCAGTGAAGAAAAAGAACATCTACTGAAAGATGTTAAGGAAGAAGAAGTCAATGAAAAATACTTAGGAAAAGGAGAAAGGAAATCTGATGATCTATCCATAACAAGGGAAGGTATAGAGAATTGTGTAAGATTTCCAAAATCTACTCCAATTGAAGTTGTGTTATATAGAAAATTGGATTTTGAAAGAAGGGAGTTAGAAAAATAGAGAATGGATGTTGAAGAGAGTTTACTGAAGAAGGAAGACAAAATAATTGTCATGAATGATATTCACAAGAGAAAGAAGGTGATAATGAGAATTCAACAGATTGACATTGCAAAAGAAGGAGTTCACTACAGTGGAAAAAAGCAGAGAGATATCATTGAAGAAGATGGTATGAAAGAGATACTAATGGATAGTCTCACAAATTTCGTTGAGAGTTCAAATCAACATACTGATGTGCTGATAGAGGAGGAAAAAACAATGCAGCAAACTGAATTGTTTCCAAAGAAAAATAAGGCACAAGAGCCTTGTGTTTTTAATTCTGGCAAGTGTTTTGTGAGTACAAGTTTTCTTGCAGATACTGAAGGAGATTTGGCACAGATGAAAAGCCAAATAAAAGTGAAAGAAGGGGATTATGTGAAAGAAATCAATCCATGGAATAGAGAAGTTAATTTGTTGGAGAAAGTGTTGAGCAGTCATGAATCAATCATGAAAGAGGGTAAGGATGATAGGGACGCAACAAGTAAAACAAGAGTTATTAAAGCGTCCAAGGCAAATGTTGGAGCAAGAAAAGAAAAAATTGGAGCAAGAAAAGTAGAAATCAGCAAAGCAAGCAAAGAAAGAGTCAACATAGAAGACAAAAACAACCTGAAACAAAGAGAAGAAGCCAAAAATATGAAGCAGAAAATGGACGAGTCCAAAGATGTATTGGAAACAGAAATTAAAGAAATGTGGCAACTGATGATGAAGCATACTAAATGGAGGAAAATGGTAATAGCAGGAAGGATGATCAATCAGATTTTGAAGTTTATTGACAAGAAGAAGAAGATGGAGAAAAAGATAGCAAAAGTGCAGCAACAGCAAAGGTACAAAGCATGTGGACAGTTACAAAACAAAGTGTGGGATCCAGGAAGAAAATTATCAGAAGACACATGTTCAGGAGATCATGAAAACTTTCTACTTTGGGATTCTGATGCAAGAGCATTCACCCAAGGAAAAAGCATTATAAATAGTAGACATAGGGGGTCATGTACTTTTAAGAAATAGTTTTCTTAAGTCTCAAGTTAATGAAATTTAGGCCTTTTAGTGATTTAATTAGATAAAAGAGGATGTGGACCATCGAGTTTAATAAAGGGACAAATCTGTTTTAAAATAGAGAAAAAGATGGAATGGATAAGTCTCTAGAAGACTTATCTAAATAATCTACCATATGTCTTCTGTAGTGAGATTTAGGGCTTTATTTGAGTGATATAAGGAAAGGGTTGATCTGATCCCTTCAGTGATTCGATCCAATGTATTTTATAAATAATGAACCTGCGCATTCAATAGAAGCGGCAAACGAGACAGATAATTATATGTAAGCCTATGGGCAGACTTAGAGAGGGGGCCACAATATTGAAGAACAGGCCTGCATGTGTGGCACAAAGACCTCATTATGTAACCATTGTTTATATTGCTAATATAATCATCTCAATTCTGAGAAGAATGTGTGTTTTGAGTGTTGGATTTTATGTGAATTTGTAGGTTCTGTAACAGAGGGTTGTAGACAGAGTTAAACATGTGGAGGATCAAAGTGATTTAGGGGAATCATAAAGGGATCATTGAATTCAAGTAAAGAGACAAAGTTAGTTTTGGAGAGGAATTGCAAAGCAAGAATTTTCTAAGGAGCCAGTTCAGAGGGAATGGAACAGTGGAAGCAGAAGCAGATTTTGACGGATGCGAAGAGAAGGAAAACGATTTCGAGAAATTGTATTGATCCACTTGAAGGATCAAGAGTTGCTTTGAAGTGACAGAAATTAGAGGAGAATGCGAAGTGAAGCCACGAGGAAGAGTTGCAGTGAAACAATGATGGAGGAAGGACCTCTGAAGAACCCAAAAGAATTATAGAAACCATTGGAAATTGCGTAAAAACTAATTAAATTTATTAGCGAAGAAGTGAAGTGGTAATCACTCAGGAGCTGTTAGATCCACGAGATTAATGGTCCAAATCATATCGTATCGGCGGAATCCTTTTGGAGCCATCGAAATCAGTGAGCGACTGTTGATTGATCATGGACCTTTGGATCGGGATCAAATCAATGGTCGCGATCGAAATTGCAATCACATTTAAGTAAAGATAAATGGTAGCAACAATGGAATGGAGCGTAGCGAAATGTCGATAGCGATATCACCGATAAGTGCCAGTCGGCAATCGGATATCGAAGGTATCGACTTATTGGAGATCATAGGAGTAGCATTCTGGAGAGTCCAGCGATAAGCCAGACATAATGAAGTTATAGTGGTGGTTACATAAGATTGAGATCCACCGTATAAGGGTTCAGAGCGAGATTTCAACATATTCCCATGTACTTCCAAGATGTTGTTGTTGAGTCTTTTAAGACTCAAACATAGAGTTAACGGTTCCAATAGTCACATGTCAGGAGAAGAAGGGGTGATGAGGTATGTATATAATACTGATAGGAGTGATGGCTGATTGCAATGGGGTTTAGCCTCAAAATTTTTGCAGAGGCCATACTAAAGGCGGAAAGGCTTGTTCTACATACATTTACCTTTGTAAATGGATTTAAAGGGATTTAGCGCTCATATGTAATTTGTGTGTTAATATGTATTAACCAAGATTATGAGAGGGTGGTTATATATATATATATATATATAGATATAGATATATAGATATATGCAGTTAAGGGGTTATGTAAATGTGCTGAAGGGTTGTTAATTTCTAACAAAAGAGTAAGGAAGGAAGGCTTTAACGAAGGCTTAAACAAAGGATTGAGGTTGTTTAAAAGTCTCAGTAGGTGATTTAGGTGGGGTGATTGAGTTCCGATAAACAAGGAACTGTTATATAGGGCCTTAACCATGTATGGTTGAAGATTTAACTCCTTTGTGAGTAAATTACCTGGGATAGTTGTGTTTATGCATTGTTATGCATACTATGGGTATATGTTGGGTAACCCTGACATCAGCTTCGCTAAGGATGGTTATATGTCAGGGACCCCTGCATCATATCACAAGGAAACCAGAAAAGGTAATCAGCTATTACAGAATGGCAAAGCTTCTAAACGAAGAACAATGAGGCAGAATTGCACAATTATGTTCACTAATGGTTCCCACATCGAAATCATGTATCTCTCAAGATCTCCAAAAAGTCATGGACAATCATTCCAAGGTATTTGAGACTCCCAAATGTCTCCCACATATTCATGATCATGATCATGCTATTCATTTTATTCCAGGAAGTGTTCCTCCAAACGTCGGCCCTTATAGATATCCATATTCCCAAAGGAGTGAAATTGAACATATGGTTGCAAAAATGGTAGAGGTTGGTATAATTATCCAACCAAATTTGATAAACAAATCAAGGGATGAATGGAAGAATGGAGAAGCAGGGTGGGAACTCATTCAAAAGTTTTCAAAGATCCCAGTTCCAACAATATGGCTAGAACTTGATAAGGAAGTAAAAATCATATTGGAACCTAAAGCATTCACAGAACCGAGAAGTCGACAGCTACGAAATGAATCAATTTCGAAGAATCTCATCAAGTGGAAGAACTTACCCATTGATGATTGCAAATGGAAGGATGAGAATTTTATACAGAAGCATTAAGAACTACTCAAGCATTGAGGTCAACACTTTTTGAAGGAGAGGGGCATGTTAGGCCCCTATACTGCTAGTGTAACCCCTTATTTTTATTAGTACAACCCCCTTATTATATTGTTGTACCCATGTAGTCCCCTTATTGTTATTATTGTGCTCCTTAGAAGCCCACTATTGTTATAATTGTGCCCTACATTATTATTTTTATGTCGGATCTGATTATATTATGACCCCTTAGACTCCTATCTATAGAAAGGAGGTCTTGTCATTTGTATCATCTAAGAATTGTTCATTTGTGTAATGTAAAGGAGGTTTCCCCCTCGAAGAGGTTGAATTCTAAGGTGTTGATCTATCTTTTCTATCTTTTTGTGAGTTGGTTTCATAACAAATTAAAGTCCATACAAAGAAATTGAAGGAAATATACGCAAGGAGTGAAATGGTGGCGCATATGAATGAATAGAGGGCAAATAAAAAAAAATCCTTTCAAATATGCAACATATGGTATCCTATTAAATCAATTTCAAAATCGATTTGGTACATAAGTATAATGCAAAGACATGGTCATAGAAAATGACAAAAGGAGGATAGTTGTTCAACCACATTGGAAGAAATTCAAACCACAACACTGGTCAAACGTTTAAAAACAGTACACAAGGAGTAAGCATTCATAGCAACAAATGTAGATGCAAATGTTTAGAGGTAGAACACAACACTTTCATTTCGAAATAAGGGAGGAATTCAACCTACATAGAGAGGAAACCGGTTAATGCCTTCACATAAAGAATGTAACAGAGAATTGTTCCACGGTTTAGGTAGGGAATGCTACCCTTTGAAATGAAAAATAGAAGAATACAAAATGCATAGTTTTTAATGCCAAAAATCTTGAGAAGGGGTAGAAGAAAATTTTGTGTTTCAATAATGATAACCCCGCCAACTAAAACATGGAAATCTCCGCTGAAAATACCGAGAATTTTGCAATTGAGTTTGAGCAGGAATGAGATCTGGTTAAATCATTTTTTCAGTGATTTGAAGTCTGAGATTTATAAATAACTGTCAGTGTAGGTGACCACACTTCAGTTCACTTTCACGTTTACATTGACACACTCTAGATCACATTAGGAAATGTGGTGGCAACTCTGAGTTCTCAACTTCATAGTGGAGCTAAATTATTTCTTTCAAGCTATAGGTGTTTGAAATGCATGATGACTCTTTCTCTTCCATAATTCGATTTTTTTTAAAATAAGCAGTGAGTGGTGGTGTTATTAAAAGAAGTGTTCAAAATTGCAGTTGACAAAGACCTATAGAATGGTTTTCGTTTTCAGAATTTGACTTCCAAACAAATAGTAAATGATTAAATGCATGCAATGGTTAGTTTAAAGAATTTTTCATTGTCCAATTTCTCCAGCATAAGAACATAATTATATTTCGATTTCTGAGGTAATGAATTTTTTTTTGTTCATTTCTAGAAGTTCGATTTTGATTTCTGAGAAGATAAAGTGGGTAATATCTTTTGTTCATTTAGATAAGTTCAATTTCAATTCCTAAGGAGATAGAGAGGGTAATGAAAATGAAATTGTTCCTTTTCAGAATTCCACTTTTTTATAATGTCGATTTTAAATGTTGAGGGAAAAATCAAACCTTTAGGTGTCCATAATTCAAAAGTGAACTTGTTCTCAGAAGCAGTAGTCATAAGAAGATTATTCTCAGAGCAATTTTGATAGAGTATTTTCCAGAAAGGGTGTTTTAATGTTTTTAAATGGAGCCTTCTCTCCACAAGCAGTTAAAATAGAGGTGAAATCTAAGAGTATTCTCCTTTCCTCTCATCACAAAAAGTGTCCAAATGTTGAGATCAAGCCTTGGTAAGTCACATTCTTGTGATTTTTGAAAGAAAATGTTGTTTTTCAATACATATACCAAGAAAATTAGAACTTCAGAGTTACAGGTTTCAAAAGCATGAAGGTACCCTGTATATAAAGAAAATAATCATTGATTATGACCATAACCATATTGAGAATTTCATATTAATTCTATGTGATTTTGGGCATTTGAAAAAATATACACACTCTTGTTGATCGTCAAGGTGTTCATCATGTATAAACTGTGCCTATAGTTTTCTTCACATGGTCATATTTAATACTGATTGTTGTAACCCCATAGTAGAAGGTCAAAATTTTCAAATCTTATTGGTACTATTATTTGTAAACGACAAGAATTTAAGTATGAAAAGAAAAAAGTGAAGACATAAATCTACAAGAGAGGGGAGAGAGAAGCAGAGGTGATTGATAAGCTTTTGTAGACAGCTTAGCAGGAAGCTTCAACATCAGGGGGCATATCCATAGGTACATCAATAGGAAATTCAACATATAGAGGTAGAATATCAAAGAGACAAAGGCAAGCACGAGGGCATGCTTGAGAATCAACAAGGGGGAGATATTGGCCCTCAATTTGACCCTTTTTCACCATGCATAATCCATCTATTTATCATCCCTTACCATCATATCATGGTCATATTTGCCATATTTTTGCCTCTTATTGCACATTAAGGTAAAACAATTATGTCTTTTAATTTTTAGAATTTTTAGTAAAAATTGGTTATTAAAAATTATTTTTGACTCAAACAGAAATTTTCGTAATGGCTCCATTGAAGTCGTATGTGCAGGACACCTGGGTGGAAACTGAAAATATATTCAAGAATTATGGGAACCAATGATGGACAGACTCCTATTCGCACAATCCAAATGAGTTAGAACATGCCTAGTCAAAGTTGGTCAAACTTGACCAGTCACCCAGAAAATCCCCTGCTTTAAGGGGCAATTTTGTGATTTTGTGGAATCCTACCATATTTTGTATAGCAAAAGGAATGATTATAAGTTGTTACAACTATTTCAGTTGAGTTTGCTATATTTTTTCCTTATCTAAGCATAAATATTCAACAACTATGAACATGTATTATGACTATGGAGACTTCTCTATTTATGAATATAATTTGAAGAACTTGTCTTCTAATTTCTTGTTGTTCTTGTTGTGGGATGTGATTGTTGATCTATTATAGCTCATAGTTTCAAGTTTACCAAGCAAGTGTGGAGGGCCCCCATTCTGAGCTAAGTACATTGCAGTGTAATTTTTTATATAATTGTGAATATTTTAGATTGTTGTTTGCTTTATAATTTATTGTGAATATTTTCTAAATAGATTAATTATATGCCATGTTCATGATTTCCTTTTAGTAATTTTTTAAGTAGGTAAGGTTAAGCAAGGTATCTAAGTTAGATCCTCTTCCTTCTATATTAAGAACTGAAATGGAAATTGTGCATTTAATCTTTACGAATTTCTTGAATTGGTTATCATTTATGATTTTGGAATGATCTCCTTTCAGTGACTAGTTTGAATAAAAGAGGATAACCCAGGTCTCAAAGTTGGAGCCTCTTTCTTGTGATCTAGGAATTGAATTGGAAATTGTGTTTATGCATTTGATCTTTACTGCTTTGGTTATGTTATACTTTATGGTGGAACTGATCTTGTTGGAATAAGGATAATGATGAAGGACAACCAGGACCTCTAAGTTAGAGCCTCTTCCTCATTGGCTATGCTCCACAAAGACTCATTACACTCTTGTTTCTAAATTAAAATTTCAATGATTTCCTTTTAGTAAATTTATATTTTTAATATGCATTTCCATTATTTTCATCTAAACAACTACTTCCTACACTAGTGTAATCTAAGATTCCATATACATTGGTTTACTTCTAAGTTTACCAACCCATGTTGATAATTAAAATAAATGATCTAATTAAAATCCATAAATTAGACTGACAAGAAGCTACCAGAAAGACAGGGTTTGTTAAAGGAGACGCAAAGTTTGTTACGGGAGGAATAAGGGAAGCTACAAGTGTAGAAAAATGAACTACGGAAAGAAGCAACCACGTCAAAGTAAGTTGGAAAGTACCTCCAAGAGCTTTAAGAGCCTGATCCATAGCGTAGTTGGGTGTCCTACTACACATTTGTTGCAGAAGGAAGGATTGTCCTTAAAAAATTGCAGTCCCACTCCTCTATGAGCTGGAGATAGAGAGAGGAAGAACTAATAGGTAGATACAAATTTGTGAATCCAAGGATATGGAAGACATGGGCCTCATGGGGGATAAAGTCATTGAAATCGGAAAGGAATTTAGTCATTTGTGACTAAGGGAGTCTATTATGAAGGAGAAACTACAGGCGTAAAACATAAGGTTGAGAGAGAGGTTGCATGAGAAAGAAACACAATTTTCCACCATGGAAAGTCTCTCTATGGAATCCATGCAATGCAAGAAACCATCAAAATCTTATGCTCTCTTCCTCAAAGAACTGTGGTTGTAGGTTAAAATAAAAAATCTAGCAAAAAAAGGGCCTTTTCCTTTTTAGGACTACAGACAATTTATTGAGTTTTACAGACAAACTAGTATGGAAAAGAGGACAAAGTTAATTGAATTCTAGATGCACGAATTCCTTTTGACATATCTGAAATTTTAGTATCCTAATTCAAGATTGGTAGACATACAACTAATGGATTTAGCATCTTGGTTGACTCATGAAGAGACAAGGGTTGAGGAGATGAAAAATATAATGACAACAGAGGAGAAGGAGCCTTGGTATATCATTATAGTGCTACTGAACCTTAAGGATGTCATTAACAATCATAACCTCATCTCCTTTGATGTTATTTTAGCACCCAAATACATTGCAGCCTAGGAGAAAGTTATTTTTCACTTTGAAGACACCTTTAGAATGTTGGGAACAAATATTATGCAAGCTTGCCAGAGAAGATGGAATGCTTCACTACATAGTCTACAAGTTACAGAATATCACTCTCCTGAAAGGATAAGGAATACCCTAGAGAGAACACCACTGTAAAAGAGAGTTATACAGAGGATGGATATCAGATGGATAGGATTCAAACTTAGTCCACCCTTGCTGCTAGGATTACAAGAAGGGATGATCCGAATAAGAGAGTAGAAGGAATGCACTGAGACAGAAACAATTGCAAATTTTTACCCACAAGATGACACACCATCTAATATGCCTTCGGATGTCAGAGAGGCCATCAGGGCCATGAAAGAGCTTCACATGGATGACTAATTTTCTCAAAGGATGAGAAACAACTTCACCAGGGGGTGATGACGAGTCTCATAAATAGGTGTATCTTGAAGATCATTATGCCATCCTCTTGGGATCACATCATCCTCTCTCACCAGTCTGAATTCATTGAGAACCGAGTAACTCCTAGTACAAGTGAAGCTCAAGAGGGACCAGATCCACAATTTCTGAGATCAAGGAGGGAATCACTCCTATTTTCAAGGGAGATTCTATCATCTACCCTTTTGTATAAATAAACAAGATGAAAAGCTCATTAGGATTCAAAGTTTTGATTCATCTAGGTGTATCTATTGAGATTAGAGCTTGACATTGTTATTTTTACTTTCATGTGATGTATGAGACTTTTACTTTCTGATAATGAGAAGTTGGTTATTTAGTTCCATCTGAGTTAGTTTTAGAGGGTTGAGACCATTGGATTTGGGCCCAACCCAGAGGATTTGTTCCCCGTTTTGTACTTTTTTTTGTTCTTAATTCTAATCATTTCATAGATTTCTTTCATTACAATAGGGGTTAAGATATTAAAACCCATGATTACAAGATTCTACATCACCTCTCTTGTGGGAGAATGGTTGGAAGGATTCATAATCTCAACCCAAAAACATTGTGTTTATGATTCTTGGAAATAGATAGATGTTAGTTGTCCTTCTTCATATTTAATTTCTGTAACATAGGAGTCAGTTCAGTGATCAGAGTAGTGTCATTGCATAAAATATATGTTATTCAAGTTCAACTCAATTTTGCCATCATAGTTTATATCATTATGTTAATGATCAATATATGTATGTATGTGGCTGCTTGTAGGGCTGTGTTGATTTGCAACGGAGGGCACCTCTTTCACCTCCATTTTGGATTTCTCCATCTTCTCTTTCCATCCCTTAATTCCCCCCTGATACTCTATTTCCACTGTCACTTTGCCTAGGATATTGGGGACACCCTGGGCATTCATCCTAGAGAAAAACGGGTCTTTGAAGGTCCTGGGTTTGGCTAGGAGGCTTCCCCAACCTTCCTTCAGTCTCTCCAACCTTGATATACCTATTCATCCCCTTAATAAATCATCTCCAACCTAAAAAGGCTCTTAAAACCCCTCCCGCATAAATACAAACATCTTGTAGCAGCACCTATAGTAGGTTTGTAGCACCATTTTACTTCACCTGCTTTGCTCCCCACTTCAACCTTAGCTCAGTAAAGATGAAAAATGACCCAAACTTATGATTTCATGATCAAGAGAAGCTCCAAGACCACTCCAATCATTCCTTTTCCTCACTATAAAATAGAGTAGAATTAGTGTTCTTCAATCACAAACGTGATGCAGGTTAGATTTTCAATTTTCATGCAAGTGTTAAATAGACAGATGATAGATGCAGTTATGTTGTTGGTTTGATGAATTATGCAAGATAGATTAGCTTTCCTTTTGCAAGTAGATTAACCATTTTCCTTTCATGAAATGATTAATTAACATCTACAAGTTGAGCAAATGACATTTTCACTTTCATAGCTAGAATCAATTTCAATTATGCTTTCATTACCAAGCTTTCACTATAATTCAGTAGGAGGAATGACTCTAAACACCTTGATCTAATGTCATGGATTAGGCTGGCATGAGTAGAATCTAACCTATTGTGTATATAACATTGTCACCTATAAGTTTGTACGAAACCTGGGTTGATAATTTGGGTTGAGGAGCCCTTGGGAGTTGCAACATTCTTGGTGCAATACTAGGGCTCACCAGTCAGTAAGGAATTTAGACCATTAGTATAGTTGACCTCTGTTAGAGCAATTAGTGGGGATCATCCAGATCCATGCATTCTGGGAAATCAACCTCATCCATTACTAATTTGATGAGAAAATTTTGGAAGATAATTTTACTAAATACCCTCTAAGATTATTTTCTTAGATTCTGATGGGAGGTGTAAGGATTATGAAGCATTTATAGTATTTAAAAAAATTAATTGATCATCTACTTCTAACGGGATTTCATCCAAAGAGGAGAAAACACAAACCTATTTCTAGATTTGGGGTTTTGTCTTGAGTTTGAGGTTCACTAAGCTATGAAATTCCTCTTCTTTTTGGGGGAATTTCCAAAAAACTCATGTAAACCCTTTGGGTTTGCTTCCTATTGGTGGGGTTATTTAGCATCCATTTGTAACAAAGAACAATCACAAAAGTGATGGCTATATCACGACATTTCCTACATTTGAATGGAACATGTTCATAATCAAGAGTTTGGACCAAAACTTCATCACGATAGTTTTTCTCAATGGACTCTAGTAAAGGCTCTGAATTGTACATATAGACATAGATACACACATAGGAGGTGTTTCTTCCCTCTTTTGTTACCTCAAGGGTCATGAAAGACATGTTAATTGAGTTGTTGATGCCTTCCAAGATTTATTCCTTTATTAATTATTTTGGGAGTGCGAAGAGTCTCACTCATTGGGGTTGTGAGACATTTTTCTTTGTCCAGGGTGAATTGATCCATCCAAAATCTCACAAATAGGCCAACTATTTTCAATAAATAAGGCGCATTTTCAAATACCCGAGATCAATATCCTATATTCAAGAATATTACTGTAAAAAAAAATTGACTCTCAACTCCAAGTCAAAATGGCCTTTGGGCCACCTTTTCTTTTTAATATAGAAAACCAGATCTTGTTCATAGGGACAAATGCCTATGAGCTTACATATCATGGCATGATCTTGCATATACTTGATGTAGCTTCCAATCTTGGATAAATTCACCTAATATTTGGGATTTTTCACCATCTTTGGAAGGCATTGATTCCATGTGTGCTTTTGCAAGGAAGATCCTAATGGTGGTATCTTCATCACTAGATTTGATTCTCCAATTCCACCAGTAGAGGGATTATTGACAGATCCATCATTCCTTTGCATTAAGAAACAATCTAATCATAGGATAGGCCAATCCCCTCCGACATAACTAACCATAAGTGAATTATCCAAAGAAACCTTAGTAGAAACCTTACCATGCAAGCCTTTGTTTCTTCGTCTTTTATTATTATGGAATGTAGAGTTATCCTCTCAAACTAAGTTCTATTCAACTCTCTATTTTGTAGGGGTCTTCCCATAAAATAACTTTGAATTAAAAT